>CAKAOJ020000958.1:0-39496 GCA_916701645.2 Sebastolobus alascanus | reverse complement strand
TTTCGCCAATTCTTATGTGAAATCTGGAAAAAAAACTATGTTGCCTGTCATAATCGCTCTCTTTTGCATGTTTTCAATGCAAAACGTGTTTCTTTGAAAAAGATTCTATTTTTCATATTAGTCTAATTTTTGAGTGTTTCTTGAGCAGAAATACATTTCTGGGTGGTTTTGGTAGAGAAAGACACATTAAGCTATTAGATGAACTCTAGAGTTTCACATAAAATTGAGCAAAGAATGAGGATTTGATGATGCTTGGTGTCCAGTTCTATATGAAATCTGATGAAACTATGTTCCCTGTCATATTCCTACTCCTTTGCATGTTTTCAATGTAATACATGTGTTTCTGTGAAGAAATTACATCTTTTTCACATTAGTCTAATTTTGATTGTTTCTTGAGAAGAAATGCGTTACTGGGTGGTTTTGGGAGAGAAAGAGACTTTAAGCTAGTTTAGTGATAAACGCTAGAGTTTCACATGAAATTGAGCTCAGAATGAAGATTTGATGCTAGGCGTCCAATTCTATGTGAAATCTCATGACACTATGTTTCCTGTCATATTCCTACTCCTTTGCATATTTTCAATATAATACATGTGTTTCTGTGAAGAAATTAAATCTTTTTCATATCAGTCTAATTAGGGCCCGAGCACCGACAACGTCGGGCCAGCGAAGGCCCTATTGAAACTGTAGTGTTTATTATTAGGGCCCGAGCACCGACGAAGTCGGGTCCGAGGACCCTATTGAAACTGTAGTGTTTATTATTAGGGCCCGAGCACCGACGAAGTCGGGTCCGAGGACCCTATTGAAACTGAAGGAATTATTATTAGGGCCCGAGCACCGACAACGTCGGGCCAGCGAAGGCCCTATTGAAACTGAAGGAATTCTTATTATTATTATTCTTTTTCTTTTTCTTTTTCTCTCAAATGAATCGCCTTTTTGAGGACCTTGCCATGCTGGAAAAGTTGTGAAACTTGGCACACTTATCAGAAGCGGTGAAAAATTTGATATTTTAAGGGTCTCAGATTCGGATTTTGCAAAATGGCTCTCTAGCGCCCCCTAGAAAATTGGAAAACTTGATATCGGTTCTCCGGTTTTACCTACAAGTATGAAATTTCGCAGACAGATGTATCATGTGGAGACGCACAAAAAAGCCTCTGGTAGGTATGCCCAAAATTCAACAGGAAGTCAGCCATTTTGAATATAATATACGATTTTCGCCCATTTTTGCCCATTTTTGGCGTTTTATAGGCCGTGTACTTTAACGAACTCCTCCGACAGACTCAATCGGATCGACTTGTAATTTGGTCAGGACCATCTTAAGACCTTAAGGATGAAAAGTTATCAAAATGGTGAGTTTTCACTGAACGACCTGACCGTGGCGTGGCGGCCATTTTGGGCCATTCGCCATGAAACAGGAAGTTGTTGTTACTACACTGTACATAATCCGATCTGCCCCAAATTTCTCAGACATGATGAGGGTCCAGTCCTGAAGACATATACATGTCCATATTGACTCATGGCCCCGCCCCAATACGTTAGCCCCGCACACTTTCATAAGTCATGAACCGATTGTCGTAGAGTCTTGTGGGAGGTGTCATATCACTCAGCAGAGAGTGCCTGATAAGTTGGTGAAGGTTAACCCCGCCCCCTACACATAAGCCCCGCCCCCTTGACTAACTAATGAAGCGTTTGTCGTAGACTCTTGTGAGAGGTGTCATATCACTCAGCAGAAAGTTCCTGATAAGTTGGTGAAGGTAATCCCGCCCCCTACACACAAGCTCCGCCCCCTTGACTAACTAATGAAGCGTTTGTTGTAGGCTCTTGTGAGAGGTGTCATATCACTCAGCTGAGAGTGCCTGATTAGTTGGTGAAGGTTAACCCCGCCCCCTACACATAAGCCCCGCCCCCTTGACTAACTAATGAAGCGTTTGTCGTAGGCTCTTCTGAGAGGTGTCATATCACTCAACAGAAAGTTCCTGATAAGTTGGTGAAGGTTAATCCCGCCCCCTACACATAAGCTCCGCCCCCTTGACTAACTAATGAAGCGTTTGCCGTAGGCTCTTGTGAGAGGTGTCATATCACTCAGCAGAGAGTGCCTGATAAGTTGGTGAAGGTTAACCCCGCCCACTACACATTAGCCCCCCCCCTTTTCATAACACCGTTTGTCGTAGAGTCTTGTGGCTGAAGTCGTTGCGCTCGTCAGATTTCCGGTTTCATTGTGCCCGGCCGCGTCAGTTGGCGTCCCGCCAGTACCCCCGACGCGCGGAGAGGTGCTCGGGCCCGTTCATCGCTGCTTGCAGCTTTAATTATTATTCTTTTTCAGGCAAATGAATCGCCTTTTTGAGGCCCTTGCCATGCTGGAAAAGTTGTTAAACTTGGCACACTTATCAGAAGCGGTGAAAAATTTGATATTTTAAAGGTCTCAGATTCGGATTTTGCAAAATGGCTCTCTAGCGCCCCCTAGAAAATTGGAAAACTTGATATCGGTTCTCCGGTTTTACCTACAAGTATGAAATTTGGCAGACAGATGTATCATGTGGAGACGCACAAAAAAGCCTCTGGTAGGTATGCCCAAAATTCAACAGGAAGTCAGCCATTTTGAATATAATATGCGATTTTCGCCCATTTTTAGCGTTTTATAGGTCGCGTACTTTAACGAACTCCTCCTACAAATTTAATCCGATCGACTTGATATTTGGTCAGGACCATCTTAAGACCTTAAGGATGAAAAGTTATCAAAATGGTGAGTTTTCACTGAACGACCTGACCGTGGCGTGGCGGCCATTTTGGGCTACTCGCCATGAAACAGGAAGTCGTTGTAACTACACTGTACATAATCCGATCTGCCCCAAATTTGTCAGGCATGATGAGGGTCCAGTCCTGAAGAAATATACATGTCCATATTGACTCATGGCCCCGCCCCAATACGTTAGCCCCGCCCCCTTTCATAAGTCATGAACCGATTGTCGTAGAGTCTTGTGGGAGGTGTCATATCACTCAGCAGAGAGTGCCTGATAAGTTGGTGAAGGTTAACCCCGCCCCCTACACATAAGCCCCGCCCCCTTGACTAACTAATGAAGCGTTTGTCGTAGGCTCTTGTGAGAGGTGTCATATCACTCAGCAGAGAGTGCCTGATTAGTTGGTGAAGGTTAACCCCGCGCCCTACACATTAGCCCCGCCCCCCTTTTATAACTCATGAACCGATTGTCGTACAGCCTTGTGAGAGGTGTCATATCACTCAGCAGAGAGTGCCTGATTAGTTGGTGAAGGTTAACCCGGCCCCCTACACATAAGCCCCGCCCCCTTGACTAACTAATGAAGCGTTTGTCGTAGGCTCTTGTGAGAGGTGTCATATCACTCAGCAGAGAGTGCCTGATAAGTTGGTGAAGGTTAACCCCGCCCCCTACACATTAGCCCCGCCCCTTTTCATAACACCGTTTGTCGTAGAGTCTTGTGGCTGAAGTCGTTGCGCTCGTCAGATTTCCGGTTTCATTGTGCCCGGCCGCGTCAGTTGGCGTCCCGCCAGTACCCCCCGACGCGCGGAGAGGTGCTCGGGCCCGTTCATCGCTGCTTGCAGCTTTAATTAGGGCCCGAGCACCGACAACGTCGGGCCAGCGAAGGCCCTATTGAAACTGTAGTGTTTCTTTTTCTTTTTCTCTCAAATGAATTGCCTTTTTGAGGCCTTTGCCATGCTCAAAAAGTTGTTAAACTTGGCACACTTATCAGACTCGGTGAAAAATTTGATATTTTAAGGGTTTCGGAAAAAATGGCTCGCTAGCGCCCCCTAGAAAATTGGAAAAATTGATATCCTTGATCCGGTTTCACCTACATGTATGAAATTTGGCACACAGATGTAACATGTGGAGACGCACAAAAAAGCCTCTGGGAGGTATGCCCAAAACTCAACAGGAAGTCAGCCATTTGAATGTAATAGCGATTTTTACGTTTTATACGTAGCGTACTTTTACGAACTCCTCCTACAAATTTTATCCGATCGACTTGATATTTGGTCAGGACCATCTTAACACCTTAAGGATGAAAAGTTATTCAAATGGTGAGTTTTCATTGAACAATCTGACCGTGGCGTGGCGGCGAAAAAGCGCCTTTCGCCAAAAAACAGGAAGTTGCTGTAACTTTGGCATACCTTTTCCAATCTGCTCTAAATGTCACATGTATGATAAGGGTCCTGGTCTGATGACATCCACATGCAAATTTTGACTCTCAGTCATAGCGCCACCTAGTGGTAACAGGAAATGTCATGTTGTACACGTTGATGTACATCTCCTCAGAAATTAATCACATCTTTACCAAATTAGGTGAGAAAAGCCTTAAGACCTTGATGATGCTTCCTTTCGAAAATTGTGAGTTTTCATCAAATGGCGGCACCGTGGTGATATGGCGAATTTCGATGAGTCGCCTTGAAAAAACAAACCGCTGTAACTCAACTCCAGATGGTCAGATCTTATCCAAATTAATAACATTTGATGATCGTCCCGGCCTGAAGACATCTACAGTCTAATTTTAATCATACTCATAGCGCCACCTAGTGGCAACAGGAAGTTACTGTCGCCATATTTTGGTGTACTACTGTTAGCAGGTTAACCAGATCCACCTCAAATTTGGTCACAACAATGGTAAGACCTTCATGATGCCAGACAGCGAAGGTTTTGTATTTTCGTGAAATGCCGTTGCCGTGGCGACGTATTGTTCGCCATGAAACAGGAAGTTGCTTTTGAGGTGCTAGGATTGCTTAAAAACAAACAAAACTTGGCACACTCATTAACGGCGCTAAAATATGTTAACAGATATGGTTTTGGTGCTTGTGTGTGGCAAGGGGGCTCAATAGCGCCCCCTACAAAATTTCAACAAAGCAGCCCTCGCGGTACGTTTGACCTAGATGTTCGAGATTTGGTAGGCACATGTATCACCCGTAGACTTAAAAAAAAGTCTCTTGGTGCCATGCTCTAAACCCAACAGGAAGTCGGTCATCTTGATTTTTGTGTGAATTTTTCGTATATTTTTGGCTATTTCCAGGCTTTGTACTTTAACGAACTGCTCCTAGAGACTTAACCCGATCAACTTCAGATTTGGTCAGTACAATCTGAAGACCTTTGTGATGAAAATTTATTCAAATCGTAAGGTTTTTTGAAACGACGTTGACGTGGCGTGGGGGAGAATTTGCATGACTCGCCATTGAAAGACAAAATATTGTAACTCGACTGTACTTTTTCCAATCTGCCCCAAACTTGAAATACCACATAGTAGTCCAGATCTGAGGACATCTACATGGCAATATTGACTCATAGTCATAGCGCCACCTACTGGCAACAGGAAGTCAGCGTTACGTGACAAACATCATCCGATTCACATGAAATTTACATTGTGTGATCTACGTCATTGTGCTCTTCAGAGTTCCGGTTTCATTGTGCCTGGCCGCGTCGGTTGGCGTCCCGCGCGTACCCTCGACGCGCGTAGAGGTGCTCGGGCCCGTTCATCGCTGCTTGCAGCTTTAATTATTATTCTTTTTCTTCTCCCAAATGAATCGCGTTTTTGAGGCCTTTGCCATGCTGGAAAAGTTGTTAAACTTGGCACACTTATCAGACGCGGTGAAAAATTTGATATTTTAAGGGTCTCAGATTCGGGTTTTGCAAAATGGCTCTCTAGCGCCCCCTAGAAAATTGTAAAACTTGATATCCGTTCTCCGGTTTTACCTACAAGTATGAAATTTGGCAGACAGATGTATCATGTGGAGACGCACAAAAAAGCCTCTTGGAGGTATGCCCAAAATTCAACAGGAAGTCAGCCATTTTGAATATAATATGCGATTTTCGCCCATTTTTGGCGTTTTATAGGTTGCGTACTTTAACGAACTCCTCCTACACATTTAATCCGATCGACTTGAAATTTGGTCAGGACCATCTTAAGACCTTAAGGATGAAAAGTTATTCAATTGGTGAGTTTTCATTGAACGACCTGACCGTGGCGTGGCGGCGAAAAAGCGCCTTTCGCCAAAAAACAGGAAGTTACTGTAACTTTGGCATACCTTTTCCAATCTGCTCTAAATGTCACATGTATGATAAGGGTCCTGGCCTGATGACATCCACATGCAAATTTTGACTCTCAGTCATAGCGCCACCTAGTGGTAACAGGAAATGTCATGTTGTACACGTTGATGTACATCTCCTCAGAAATTAATCACATCTTTACCAAATTAGGTGAGAAAAGCCTTAAGACCTTGATGATGCTTCCGTTCGAAAATTGTGAGTTTTCATCAAATGGCGGCACCGTGGTGATATGGCGAATTTCGATGAGTCGCCATGAAAAAACAAACCGCTGTAACTCAACTCCAGATGGTCAGATCTTATCCAAATTAATAACATTTGATGATCGTCCCGGCCTGAAGACATCTACAGTCTAATTTTCAATCATACTCATAGCGCCACCTAGTGGCAACAGGAAGTTACTGTCACCATATTTTGGTGTACTACTGTTAGCAGGTTAACCAGATCCACCTCAAATTTGGTAACAACAATGGTAAGACCTTCATGATGCCAGACAGCGAAGGTTTTGTATTTTCGTGAAATGCCGTTGCCGTGGCGACGTATTGTTCGCCATGAAACAGGAAGTTGCTTTTGAGGTGCTAGGATTGCTTAAAAACAAACGAAACTTGGCACACTCATTAACGGCGCTAAAATATGTTAACAGATATGGTTTTGGTGCTTGTGTGTGGCAAGGGGGCTCAATAGCGCCCCCTACAAAATTTCAACAAAGCAGCCCTCGCGGTACGTTTGACCTAGATGTTCGAGATTTGGTAGGCACATGTATCACCCGTAGACTTAACAAAAAGTCTCTTGGTGCCATGCTCTAAACCCAACAGGAAGTTGGTCATCTTGATTTTTGTGTGAATTTTTCGTATATGTTTGGCTATTTCAAGGCTTTGTACTTTAACGAACTGCTCCTAGAGACTTAACCCGATCAACTTCAGATTTGGTCAGTACAATCTGAAGACCTTTGTGATGAAAAATTATTCAAATCGTGAGGTTTTTTGAAACGACGTTGACGTGGCGTGGCGGAGAATTTGCATGACTCGCCATTGAAAGACAAAATGTTGTAACTCGACTGTACTTTTTCCAATCTGCCCCAAACTTGAAATACCACATAGTAGTCCAGATCTGAGGACATCTACATGGCAATATTGACTCATAGTCATAGCGCCACCTACTGGCAACAGGAAGTCAGCGTTACGTGACAAACATCATCCGATTCAGATGAAATTTACATTGTGTGATCTACATCATTGTGCTCGTCAGAGTTCCGGTTTCATTGTGCCTGGCCGCGTCGGTTGGCATCCCGCGCGTACCCCAGACGCGCGGAGAGGTGCTCGGGCCCGTTCATCGCTGCTTGCAGCTTTAATTAGGGCCCGAGCACTGACCGCAGGTCTGCGAAGGCCCTATTGTTATTGGTCCGTTTATTATTAGGGCCCGAGCACGAAAGTGCCAGGACCCAACGGTGTCCTGGCACGAAGTGCGAGGAAACCTATTGTTTTTGCTCGGGTTATTATTATTATTTTTCTGCTGGAATATCGCATTTTTGAGGCCCTTAGGATGCACGAAAACTCACGAAAAGTGGTATATGCATCAGAACTGGTGGGAAATTCAAAGTTCTGTACTGATTGGACTCGGGTGTCGCCAGCGGGCTCTATAGCGCCCCCTAATGCAGGCAGGTTTTCGGAACAAGTTACTTCGATCTTCACGAAATTCGAGTATGTCATTGCTCACATCTTGAAGTCCGTCTTAAATATTTCTGAGATTTTTTCGGCCAACAGGAAGTCAGACATCTTGGATTTCCTGCGTGATTTTAAAATTTACGAACACATGTTTGAGGACTTTCGGATGCACAAAAACTCATGAAACTTTACACGCATATGCACACTAGTACTTACTTTGGTTTGGTGGTGTAATTTGGCTTGGGCGTGGCATGTTGGCTCTATAGCGCCCCCTTGTGTCTTTTAGACTTTACGGATACCTTGGTGTACTCGAAAACTCATGAAAGTTGGCAAAAAGATGGACACTTGTGAACTTTACGTGAATGTACAGCCATTGGGTTCAGCGTGTTAAGCGGGCTCCATAGCGCCCCCTACCACGTGGAAGGCCATAGTTTGAACATAGTTGATCCTATATTCATGAAATTTGGTAGACATATCCCGCTCATTATTTCAGACATATTCCTCATTGGGTTTCATTAGCCCCGCCCACCCGGAAGTCGGCCATCTTGAATTTTGTGCGTTTTTCATGCATTTCATGCATACTTTTACGAACTCCTCCTAGACACTTCATCGGATTCGCGTCAAATTTGTGTGGTATAACCCTCAAACTAATGTGACAAAAAGTTGTTTAGGAATTTTTGATCGCTCGAACGGTGATGTCATAGGTCATGTGAGAAGACGCCATTTTGTCATTTTATAGGTGTGAAACTTTACGATACTCCTCCTAGAGGATTCAAGAGATCCATCTCAAAGTCGGGCA
Source organism: Sebastolobus alascanus (assembly GCA_916701645.2). Taxonomy (NCBI): domain Eukaryota; kingdom Metazoa; phylum Chordata; class Actinopteri; order Perciformes; family Sebastidae; genus Sebastolobus; species Sebastolobus alascanus. Next base: position 30,974 of record CAKAOJ020000958.1, on the reverse strand, counting down.
GCAGAATCTCAACACCTTCACGATGCTAAATTGCGAAGCTTTTGTGTTTTTGCGAAACGGCGTTCTTGTGGCGGCGCGGCGAATTTCGATGTTTTGACATGACACAGGAGTCTGATTTAACTTGACTTTACATAGTCCGATCTGCCCCAAATTTCACAAGCTGGATAACAGTCCAGGCCTGAAGACATATATGTAACTTTATGAGTGATAGTCATAGCGCCCCCTACAGGAAACAGGAAAATGTTGTAAATTGACTATGCATTGTCCAATCTTCCCCAAATTTGACATGTTTTATAAGAGTCCCGGCCTGAAGAAATATACGTGCCATTATGAGTGATAGTCATAGCGCCCCCTACAGGAAACAGGAAGTTGTGGTAAATTGACTATACATTGTCCAATCAGCCCCAAATTTGACATGTTTTATAAGAGTCTTGGCCTGAAGACATTTACGTGCCATTATTGAGTAATGGTGATAGCGCCACCTACTGGCAATAGCATATGGTTGTGTACTGCCACCCACCCTCATAGAAGTGCCTTTAAAGGATACCCCACAGGTTATCAACAGGTCATTTACGGCAACGCGCGCCACACGCAGAAAATACCCTCAAAATTCGGTGTCCGACTTTCATGAAGTGGGCGACAGCGTGTTCCCCGACGTCCGCAAGGGGCGAGGGCCCGCTCATCGCTGCTTGCAGCTTTAATTAGGGCCCGAGCACCGACGAAGTCGGGTCCGAGGACCCTATTGAAACTGTAGTGTTTCTTTTTCTTTTTCTTTTTCTTTTTCTCTCAAATGAATCGCGTTTTTGAGGCCTTTGCCATGCTGGAAAAGTTGTTAAACTTGGCACACTTATCAGACGCGGTGAAAAATTTGATATTTTAAGGGTCTCAGATTCGGGTTTTGCAAAATGGCTCTCTAGCGCCCCCTAGAAAATTGGAAAAATTGATATCCGTTCTCCGGTTTTACCTACAAGTATGAAATTTGGCAGACAGATGTATCATGTGGAGACGCACAAAAAAGCCTCTTGGAGGTATGCCCAAAATTCAACAGGAAGTCAGCCATATTGGATTTAATATGTGATTTTCGCCCATTTTTTGCGTTTTATAGGCCGTGTACTTTAACGAACTCCTCCTGCAGATTACATCAGATCGACTTGAAATTTGGTCAGGACCATCTTAAGACCTTAACGATGAAAAGTTATTCAAATGGTGAGTTTTCACTGAACGATCTGACCGTGGCGTGGCGGCGAAAAAGCGCCTTTCGCCAAAAAACAGGAAGTTGTTATAACTTTGGCATACATTTTCCAATCTGCTCTAAATTTCACATGTATGATAAGGGTCCTTGCCTGATGACCGCAACATGCAAATTTTGGCTCGCAGTCATAGCGCCCCCTAGTGGTAACAGGAAATGTCATGTTGTACACGTTGATGTACTCTGCCTCAGAAATTAATCACATCTATCTCAAATTAGGTGAGAAAAGCCTTAAGACCTTGATGATGCTTCCTTTCGAAAATTGTGAGTTTTCATCAAATGGCGGCGGCGTGGTGGTATGGCGAATTTCGATGAGTCGCCATGAACAAACAAACCGCTGTAACTCGACTCCAGATGGTCAGATCTTATCCAAATTAATAACATTTGATGAGTGTCCCGGCTTGAAGATATCTACAGTCTAATTTTCAATCATACTCATAGCGCCACCTGGTGGCAGCAGGACGTAACTGTCGCGATATTTTGGTGTACTACTCTTAGCAGGTTAACCAGATAAACCTCAAATTTGGTCACATTAATGGTAAGACCTTCATGATACCAGACAGCGAAGGTTTTGAATTTTCGTGAAATGCCGTTGCCGTGGCGACGTATTCTTAGCCATGAAACAGGAAGTTGCTTTTGAGGTGCTGGGATTGCTTAAAAACAAACGAAACTTGGCACACTCATTAACGGCGATAAAATATGTTAACAAATATGTTTTTTGTGCTTGTGTGTGGCAAGGGGGCTCAATAGCGCCCCCTACAAAATTTCAACAAAGCAGCCCTCGCGGTACGTTTGGCCTAGATGATCGAGATTTGGTAGGCACATGTATCACTCGTAGACTTAAAAAAAAGTCTTTTTGTGCCGAGCTCTAAACCCAACAGGAAGTCGGCCATCTTGATTTTTGTGTGAATTTTTCGTATATTTTTGGCCATTTCCAGGCTTTGTACTTTAACGAACTCCTCCTACAGACTTAACCCGATCAACTTCAGATTTGGTCAGTACAATCTGAAGACCTTTGTGATGAAAAGTTATTCAAATCGTGAGGTTTTTTGAAACGACGTTGTCGTGGCGTGGCGGAGAATTTGCATGACTCGCCATTGAAAGACAAAATGTTGTAACTCGACTGTATTTGGTCCAATCTGCCCCAAACTTGACCTACCAAATAGTAGTCCGGACCTGAGGACATCTACATGTTAATATTGACTCATAGTCATAGTGCCACCTACTGGCAACAGGAAGTCAGCGTTACGTGACAGACATCATCCGATTCACATTTGGGCCCCCCCCCCCCCCCCCCCAGGGGGCGTCCCGGTGGGGGGAGTGACGGTGGGGGTGAGTGATACGGGTTTGGCGAGGGGGGCGAGTGGCCAGTGGTGTGGGTGCAGCGTGGGTTGGGGGGGGGGGCCGTTTGCTTGGAGGTTTAATTGAAAACAAATAAAATTTAAAATTAAAAAAAAAAAAAAAAGTCTAAAAATGCTAAAGTTTGTCGAAAAAAAAAAATTAAAAAAATAAATAAAAATAAAAAAATAAAAAATTTGAAAAAAAAAAAAAAACAAAAAAAATGTGAAAAAAAGACAAGAAAAAAAAAAATCAAACAAAAAAAAAAAATTTGAAAAAAAACCTCGTTGTGAAAAAAAAAAACAAAAAAAATAAAAAAAAAGAAAAATAAAAAAAAAAAAAAAAAAAAAAAAAAAAAAAAAAAAGAAAACACAAACAAAAAACAATTGGTTATTATGGGAATTTGGCCCATTGGGGGATAATTAGGGGAGTTGTTTTTGGCAACCCCAGCACTAAAAAAAAAAACAAAAAAATTTGGTCCCACAAAACAACACTTCACGAAGAACACAACACAAAACAAACCAACAACAAAACATGGACCAACACAACCAACCAACCAAAAACAACACCCACTGGCCACAACTCACTCCCCCCCGCCCAAAATCCAGGCAGTGCCCCGCCTGATTTGGGGCCCCCCCAATGGCCTCCACCACCACCCCCCGTGGTGGGGGAAAGTCCGGGGGGGGGATGTTCATGGGTTTGGTTAATGGGGGCTCGCAACAGGAAGGGGGGTTAGTGGGGCACGAGCATGTGAAGTTTGGGAGGCCTGGTGTGAGGGGTACTGGCTGGCTTTGGATGGGCGCCGTGGCAAATGGGGGGGGGGAGGTGGATTGTGGGGGGATTTACTTAAGGGCTATGATGCACCCTGGGTGGAGGGGGGAAGAAAGGTTTCGGTCAGGTCGGCTCTGGGGGCCGGGGGGGGGGAATGGGATGGTGGTGGCGGGGTGGGCAAAACAAACCTCTGGGTCTGGTGACCAAGACAAACCTCTGGTTTGGGGGTTCTGATGGGTTGGGGATGGTCTCCCGGGGGGGAGGAGGTGTTGGGGCTTGGAGATATCGTAACCACTCGTGCGGGCGGATGTGTGGTGCGGAAAAAAAAAAAAAAAATCTAAAAAAAAAAAAAAAAAAAAAAAAAAAAAAAAAAAAAAAAAAAAAAAAAAAAAAATGACCTTCTGGGCGGGACACAAAAAACACACCAACGCCCCTCCCCCCCCCCGATCCACCCCCCAAATACCCTTTTTTTCCCCCCCCTACCCCCTCTTAGACCCCCCCCAAGTCTGTTCGGGTGGTCCCCTTCCCTACCCCCACCCCCTTAACCGATCAAGGGGTTTGGTGGGTACAGTGGGGGGATGGGTTTGGATGGGGTTGAATGGAGGTGGTGGGGTGGGGATTGGGGGGCGTGGGGGGTGGCGGGTGGATGGTGGGGGGACACACATTTACATTGTGTGATCCACACTTAATAAAAAGCAACATAATGAATTTTTAGCTCTTGTTCTCTAGCGCCACATAGTGGACACAGGAAGTGGTGAAAAAAACTTGCAATACAACATTTCCTGTGCCACTCAATCCACGCAGGAAATAACGTCTAACTTGTGCGTGCAGTGTCCGATGGTCACTGAAATGTACGGGTTTGTCGACGGGGTCCCGCCAGTACCCACGACGTGCGTGAAGGTGCTCGGGCCCGTTCATCGCTGCTTGCAGCTTTAATTATTATTATTATTTTTATTTTTAGGACAAAGTAATCGCAGTTTTGAGGGGCTAAAGGTGCTCGGAAAATGAAAAAATTTTGCACATGTATCAGGACTGGTGAAAAATTTGATATTTTCTGGGTCTCTTGCTGGGATGTGACAAAATGGCTCGATAGCGCCCCCTACAAAATTGCTAACATTGAGCCCCTCGTTGTGATTTCACCTAGAAGTATGAAATTTGACATGTATATGCAACATGTTGAGACGTACAAAAAAGCCTCTTGGAGGTATACCATAAACCCAACAGGAAGTCAGCCATATTGAATGGAATGTGTTATTTTAGGGTATTTTTTGCCATTTCCAGGCACTATACTTTAACGAACTAGTCCTAGAGTTGTAACCCGATCGACTTCAAAGTTGGTCAGTACAGTCTTATGACCTTTGTGATGAAAAGTTGTTCGAATCTTTCATTTTCATCGAACTATGTTGCCGTGGCGTGGCGGCAAAAAAGCGCCTTTCGCCAAAAAACAGGAAGTTGCTGTAACTTTGTGGTACATTAACCAATCTGCTCCAAATCTCTCACGCCTGATAAAGGTCCGTCCCTGATGACATCCACATGCAAATTTTGGCTCGCAGTCATAGCGCCACCTACTGGCAACAGGAAATGTCATGTTTTGCATGCTGATGTACTCTGCCTCACAAACTAATCAGATCCACCTCAAATTAGGTCAGGAAAGCCTTAAGACCTTGATGATGCTTCCTTGTGAAGATTGTGAGGTTTCGTCGAATGGCGGCGCCGTGGCGGCATGGCGAATTTCGATGATTCGCCATTACAAAACAAACCTCTGTAACTCGACTCCAGATGGCCAGATCTTTTCCAAATTTCTGACGTTTGATGAGCGTCCCGACCTGAAGACATCTACAGGCACATTTTGAATCATACTCATAGCGCCACCTATTGGCAACAGGAAGTTACAGTCGCTCTATTTTGGCGTGCTACTCTTAGCAGGTTAACCAGATCCACTTCAAATTTGGTCAGCGTGGTGTTAAGAAGTTCCTGATGCCAGCCTGCAAAGCTTTTTAGCTTTCGTTGAGCGTACTTGCCGTGGCGACGCATCATTCGCCATGAAACAGGAAGTTGTTTTTCAAGGGCTAGATATGCTTGTAAATGAACGAAACTCGGCACACTCATTAACGGTGCTAAAATGTGTTAACGGATATGGGTTTTGTGCTTTGGTGTGGCAAGGGAGCTTGATAGCGCCCCCTACAAAATTTCAACGAAGCAGCCCTCGCAGTACGTTTCACTTAGATGTACGAAATTTGTTAGGCACATGTATCACATGTAGACTTAAAAAAAAGTCTCTTGGGGCCATGCTCTAAACCCAACAGGAAGTCGGCCATTTTGATTTTTTTAAGTATTTTTGGCCATTTCCAGGCTCTGTACTTTAACGAACTAGTCCTACACACTTAACCCGATCAAGTTCAGATTTGGTTAGTACAATCTAAAGATCTTTGTGATGAAAAGTTGTTCAAATCGTGAGGTTTTTTGAAACGGCGTTGACGTGGCGTGGCGGAGAACTTACATGATTTGCCATTGAAAGACAAACTGTTGTAACTTGACTGTACTTGGTCAAATCTGCCCCAAACTTGATCTACTTCATAAGAGTTCAGGCCTGAAAACATCTACATGTTAATATTGACTCCTATTCATAGCGCCACCTATTGGAAACAGGAAGTCAGCGTTATGTGACAAACATAATCCGATTCACATGACATATACAATGTGTGGTCTACACTTGATAATGAGCAACATAATGCATGTTTAACGTGTGTTCTCTAGCGCCACATAGCGGACACAGGAAGTGGTGAAAAAAATTGAAATACGTCATTTCCTGTGCCGCTCAATCTAGGCAGGAAATAACGTCTAACTTGTGCGTGCAGTGTCCGATGGTCACTGAAATGTAGGGCTGGGTCGACCGGTGTCCCGCCAGTACCCCCGACGTGCGGGATGGTGCGAGGGCCCGTTCATCGCTGCTTGCAGCTTTAATTAGGGCCCGAGCACCGACGAAGTCGGGTCCGAGGACCCTATTGAAACTGTAAGGATTATTCTTTTTCTTTTTCTCTCAAATGAATCGCCTTTTTGAGGACTTTGCCATGCTCAAAAAGTTGTTAAACTTGGCACACATATCAGAGGCGGTGAAAAATTTAATATTTTAAGAGACTCGGGCTCGGCTGTTGCAAAATGGCTCGCTAGCGCCCCCTAGAAAAATGAAAAAACTGATATCCGTTCTCCGATTTCACCTACAAGTATGAAATTTGGCAGACAGATGTATCATGTGGAGACGCACAAAAAAGCCTCTTGGAGGTATGCCCAAAATTCAACAGGAAGTCAGCCATATTGGATTTAATATGCCATTTTCGCCCATTTTTAGCGTTTTATAGGGCGTGTACTTTAACGAACTCCTCCTGCAGATTACATCAGATCGACTTGAAATTTGGTCAGGACCATCTTAAGACCTTAAAGATGAAAAGTTATTCAAATTGTGAGTTTTCACTGAACGATCTGACCGTGGCGTGGCGGCGAAAAAGCGCCTTTCGCCAAAAAACAGGAAGTTGTTGTAACTTTGGCATACATTTTCCAATCTGCTCTAAATTTCTCATGTGTGATAAGGGTCCTGGCCTGATGACATCCACATGCAAATTTTGGCTTGCAGTCATAGCGCCACCTATTGGTAACAGGAAATCTCATGTTGTACACGTTGATGTCCTCTGCCTCAGAAATTAATCACATCTATCTCAAACTAGGTGAGAAAAGCCTTAAGACCTTGATGATGCTTCCTTTCGAAAACTGTGAGTTTTCATCGAATGGCGGCGCCGTGGTGGTATGGCGAATTTCGATGAGACGCCATGAACAAACAAACCGCTGTAACTCGACTCCAGATGGTCAGATCTTATCAAAATTAATAACATTTGATGAGCGTCCTGGCCTGAAGACATCTACAGTCTAATTTTCAATCATACTCATAGCGCCACCTGTTGGCAACAGGACATAACTGTCGTGATATTTTGGTGTACTACTCTTATCAGGTTAACCAGATCCACCTCAAATTTGTTCACAACAATGGTAAGACCTTCATGATGCCAGACAGCGAAGGTTTTGAATTTTCGTGAAATGCCGTTGCCGTGGCAACGTATTGTTCGCCATCAATAAGGAAGTTGTTTTTGAGGTGCTAGGATTGCTTTAAAACAAACGAAACTTGGCACACTCATTAACGGTGCTAAAATATGTTAATAGATATGGTTTTTGTGCTTGTGTGTGGCAAGGGGGCTCAATAGCGCCCCCTACAAAACTTCAACAAAGCAGCCCTCGCGGTACGTTTGACCTAGATGTTTGAGATTTGGTAGGCACATGTATCATCCGTAGACTTAAAAAAAAGTCTCTTGGTGCCATGCTCTAAACCCAACAGGAAGTCGGCCATCTTGATTTTTGTTTGAATTCTTCGTATATTTTTGGCCATTTCCAGGCTTTGTACTTTAACGAACTCCTCCTACAGACTTAACCCGATCAACTTCAGATTTGGTCAGTACAATCTGAAGACCTTTGTGATGAAAAGTTATTCAAATGGTGAGTTTTCACTGAACGACCTGACCGTGGCGTGGCGGCCATTTTGGGCCATTCGCCATGAAACAGGAAGTTGTTGTAACAAATCTGTACATAATCCGATCTGCCCCAAATTTCTCAGGCATGATGAGGGTCCAGTCCTGAAGACATATACATGTCCATATTGACTCATGGCCACGCCCCAATACGTTAGCCACGCCCCCTTTCATAACTCATGAACCGTTTGTCGTAGAATCTCGTGGGTGGTATCATATCACTCAGCAGAGAGTTCATGTTTCATTGGTGAAGGTTCTCCCAGCCCCATACACATAAGCCCCGCCCCCTTGACTAACTAATGAAGCGTTTGTCGTAGACTCTTGTGAGAGGTGTCATATCACTCAGCAGACAGTGCCTGTTAAGTTGTTGAAGGTGATCCCCGCCCCCTACACATTAGCCCCACCCTCTTTCATAACTCCGTTTGTTATAGAGTCTTGTGGCAGACGTCGTTGAGCTCGTTGGAGTTCCGGTTTCCTTGTGCCCGGCCGCGTCAGTCGGCGTCCCGCCAGTACCCCCGACGCGCGGAGAGGTGCTCGGGCCCGTTCATCGCTGCTTGCAGCTTTAATTATTATTATTATTCTTATTATTATTATTTTTAGGACAAAGTAATCGCAGTTTTGAGGGGCTAAAGGTGCTCGGAAAATGAAAAAATTTTGCACATGTATCAGGACTGGTGAAAAATTTGATATTTTCTGGGTCTCTTGCTGGGATGTGACAAAATGGCTCGATAGCGCCCCCTACAAAATTGCTAACGTTGAGCCCCTCGTTGTGGTTTCACCTAGAAGTATGAAATTTGACAGGTATATGCAACATGTTGAGACGTACAAAAAAGCCTCTTGGAGGTATACCATAAACCCAACAGGAAGTCAGCCATATTGAATTGAATGTGTTATTTTAGGGTATTTTTTGCCATTTCCAGGCACTATACTTTAACGAACTAGTCCTAGAGTTTTAACCCGATCGACTTCAAATTTGGTCAGTACAGTCTTAAGACCTTTGTGATGAAAAATTGTTCAAATCTTTCATTTTCATCGAACTATGTTGCCGTGGCGTGGCGGCAAAAAAGCGCCTTTCGCCAAAAAACAGGAAGTTGCTGTAACTTTGTCGTACATTAACCAATCTGCTCCAAATCTCTCATGCCTGATAAAGGTCCGTCCCTGATGACATCCACATGCAAATTTTGGCTCGCAGTCATAGCGCCACCTACTGGCAACAGGAAATGTCATGTTTTGCATGCTGATGTACTCTGCCTCACAAACTAATCAGATCCACCTCAAATTAGGCCAGGAAAGCCTTAAGACCTTGATAATGCTTCCTTGTGAAAATTGTGAGGTTTCGTTGAATGGCGGCGCCGTGGCGGCATGGCGAATTTCGATGACTCGCCATTACAAAACAAACCTCTGTAGCTCGACTCCTGATGGTCAGATCTTTTCCAAATTTCTGACGTTTGATGAGCGTCCCGACCTGAAGACATCTACAGGCACATTTTGAATCATACTCATAGCGCCACCTATTGGCAACAGGAAGTTACAGTCGCTCTATTTTGGCGTGCTACTCTTAGCAGGTTAACCAGATCAACTTCAAATTTGGTCAGCGTGGTGTTAAGAAGTTCCTGATGCCAGCCTGCAAAGCTTTTTAGCTTTCGTTGAGCGTACTTGCTGTGGCGACGCATCATTCGCCATGAAACAGGAAGTTGTTTTTCAAGGGCTAGATATGCTTGTAAATGAACTAAACTCGGCACACTCATTAACGGTGCTAAAATGTGTTAACGGATATGGTTTTTGTGCTTTGGTGTGGCAAGGGAGCTCGATAGCGCCCCCTACAAAATTTCAACGAAGCAGCCCTCGCAGTACGTTTCACCTAGATGTTCGAGATTTGGTATGCACATGTATCACCCGTAGACTTAACAAAAAGTCTCTTGGGGCCATGCTCTAAACCCAACAGGAAGTCGGCCATTTTGATTTTTTTCATGTATTTTTTGCCATTTCCAGGCTCTGTACTTTAACGAACTAGTCCTACACACTTAACCCGATCAACTTCAGATTTGGTCAGTACAATCTAAAGATCTTTGTGATGAAAAGTTGTTCAAATCGTGAGGTTTTTTGAAACGGCGTTGACTTGGTGTGGCGGAGAATTTACATGATTTGCCATTGAAAGACAAACTGTTGTAACTCGACTGTATTTGGTCAAATCTGCCCCAAACTTGATCTACTTCATAAGAGTACAGGCCTGAAAACATCTACATGTTAATATTGACTCCTATTCATAGCGCAACCTACTGGCAACAGGAAGTCAGCGTTATGTGACAAACATAATCCGATTCACATGACATATACAATGTGTGGTCTACACTTGATAATGAGCAACATAATGCATGTTTAGCCTGTGTTCTCTAGCGCCACATAGCGGACACAGGAAGTGGTGAAAAAATTGAAACGCATCATTTCCTGTGCCGCTCAATCTACGAAGGAAATAACGTCTAACTTGTGCGTGCAGTGTCCGATGGTCACTGAAATGTAGGGCTGCGTCGACCAGTGTCCCGCCAGTACCCCTGACGTGCGGGAAGGTGCGAGGGCCCGTTCATCGCTGCTTGCAGCTTTAATTAGGGCCCGAGCACCGACGAAGTCGGGTCCGAGGACCCTATTGAAACTGAAGGGATTATTATTTTTCTTTTTCTCCTCCCAAATGAATCGCCTTTTTGAGGACCTTAACATGCTGGAAAAGTTGTTAAATTTGGCACATTTGTCAGACGCGGTGAAAAATTTGATATTTTATGGGTCTCAGATTCGGGTTTTGCAAAATGGCTCTCTAGCGCCCCCTAGAAAATTGAAAAAGTTGATATCCGTTCTCCGGTTTTACCTACAAGTATGAAATTTGGCAGACAGATGTAGCATGTGGAGACGCACAAAAAAGCCTCTGGGAGGTATGCCCAAAATTCAACAGGAGGTCAGCCATTTTGAATATAATATGCGATTTTCGCCCATTTTTGGCGTTTTATAGGTCGCGTACTTTAACGAACTCCTCCTACAATTTTTTCAGAGCGACTTGAAATTTGGTCAGGACCATCTTAAGACCTTAAGGATGAAAAGTTATTCAAATGGTGAGTTTTCACTGAACGACCTGACCGTGGCGTGGCGGCGAAAAAGCGCCTTTCGCCAAAAAACAGGAAGTTGTTGTAACTTTGGCATACATTTTCCAATCTGCTCTAAATTTCTCATGTGTGATAAGGGTCCTGGCCTGATGACATCCACATGCAAATTTTGGCTTGCAGTCATAGCGCCACCTATTGGTAACAGGAAATCTCATGTTGTACACGTTGATGTCCTCTGCCTCAGAAATTAATCACATCTATCTCAAACTAGGTGAGAAAAGCCTTAAGACCTTGATGATGCTTCCTTTCGAAAACTGTGAGTTTTCATCGAATGGCGGCGCCGTGGTGGTATGGCGAATTTCGATGAGACGCCATGAACAAACAAACCGCTGTAACTCGACTCCAGATGGTCAGATCTTATCAAAATTAATAACATTTGATGAGCGTCCTGGCCTGAAGACATCTACAGTCTAATTTTCAATCATACTCATAGCGCCACCTGTTGGCAACAGGACATAACTGTCGTGATATTTTGGTGTACTACTCTTAGCAGGTTAACCAGATCCACCTCAAATTTGTTCACAACAATGGTAAGACCTTCATGATGCCAGCCAGCGAAGGTTTTGAATTTTCGTGAAATGCCGTTGCCGTGGCAACGTATTGTTCGCCATCAAAAAGGAAGTTGTTTTTGAGGTGCTAGGATTGCTTTAAAACAAACGAAACTTGGCACACTCATTAACGGTGCTAAAATATGTTAATAGATATGGTTTTTGTGCTTGTGTGTGGCAAGGGGGCTCAATAGCGCCCCCTACAAAATTTCAACAAAGCAGCCCTCGCGGTACGTTTGACCTAGATGTTCGAGATTTGGTAGGCACATGTATCACCCGTAGACTTAACAAAAAGTCTCTTGGTGCCATGCTCTAAACCCAACAGGAAGTCGGCCATCTTGATTTTTGTGTGAATTTTTCGTATATTTTTGGCCATTTCCAGGCTTTGTACTTTAACGACCTCCTCCTACAGACTTAACCCGATCAACTTCAGATTTGGTCAGTACAATCTGAAGACCTTTGTGATGAAAAGTTATTCAAATGGTGAGTTTTCACTGAACGACCTGACCGTGGCGTGGCGGCCATTTTGGGCCATTCGCCATGAAACAGGAAGTTGTTGTAACAAATCTGTACATAATCCGATCTGCCCCAAATTTCTCAGGCATGATGAGGGTCCAGTCCTGAAGACATATACATGTCCATATTGACTCATGGCCACGCCCCAATACGTTAGCCACGCCCCCTTTCATAACTCATGAACCGTTTGTCGTAGAATCTCGTGGGTGGTATCATATCACTCAGCAGAGAGTTCATGTTTCATTGGTGAAGGTTCTCCCCGCCCCCTACACACAAGCCCCGCCCCCTTGACTAACTAATGAAGCGTTTGTCGTAGACTCTTGTGAGAGGTGTCATACCACTCAGCAGAGAGTGCCTGATAAGTTGGTGAAGGTGATCCCTGCCCCCTACACATTAGCACCGCCCCCTTTCATAACACCGTTTGTCGTAGAGTCTTGTGGCAGACGTCGTTGCTCTCGTCAGAGTTCCGGTTTCATTGTGCCCGGCCGCGTCAGTCGGCGTCCCGCCAGTACCCCCGACGCGCGGAGAGGTGCTCGGGCCCGTTCATCGCTGCTTGCAGCTTTAATTCTTTTTCTTTTTCTTTTTCTTCTCTCAAATGAATCGCGTTTTTGAGGCCCTTGCCATGCTGGAAAAGTTGTTAAACTTGGCACACTTGTCAGACTCGGTGAAAAATTTGATATTTTAAGGGTCTCGGATTCGGGTGTTGCAAAATGGCTCGCTAGCGCCCCCTAGAAAATTGGAAAAGTTGAGCCCCTCCCTCCGGTTTCACCTACATGTATGAAATTTGGCAGAGAGATGTAACATGTGGAGACGCACAAAAACGCCTCTTGAAGGTATGCCCAAAACTCAACAGGAAGTCAGCCATCTTGAATTTAATGTGCGAATTTCGCCCATTTTTGCCCGTTTTTGGCGTTTTCTAGGTCGCGTACTTTAACGAACTCCTCCTACAGACTTCATCGGATCGACTTGTAATTTGGTCAGGACCATCTTAAGACCTTAAGGATGAAAATTTATCAAAATGGTGAGTTTTCACTGAACGACCTGACCGTGGCGTGGCGGCCATTTTGGGCCATTCGCCATGAAACAGGAAGTTGTTGGAACTACACTGTACATAATCCGATCTGCCCCAAATTTCTCAGACATGATGAGGGTCCAGTCCTGAAGACATATACATGTCCATATTGACTCATGGCCCCGCCCCAATACGTTAGCCCCGCCCACTTTCATAAGTCATGAACCGATTGTCGTAGAGTCTTGTGGGAGGTGTCATATCACTCAGCAGAGAGTGCCTGATAAGTTGGTGACGGTTAACCCCGCCCCCTACACATAAGCCCCGCCCCCTTGACTAACTAATGAAGCGTTTGTCGTAGACTCTTGTGAGAGGTGTCATATCACTCAGCAGAGAGTGCCTGATTAGTTGGTGAAGGTTAACCCCGCCCCCTACACATAAGCCCCGCCCCCTTGACTAACTAATTAACCATTTGTAGTAGACCCTTGTGAGAGGTGTCATATCACTCAGCAGAAAGTTCCTGATAAGTTGGTGAAGGTTAATCCCGCCCCCTACACATAAGCTCCGCCCCCTTGACTAACCAAAGAAGCGTTTGTCGTAGGCTCTTGTGAGAGGTGTCATATCACTCAGCAGAGAGTGTCTGATAAGTTGGTGAAGGTTAACCCCGCCCACTACACATTAGCCCCGCCCCTTTTCATAACAGCGTTTGTCGTAGAGTCTTGTGGCTGAAGTCGTTGCGCCCGTCAGAGTTCCGGTTTCATTGTGCCCGGCCGCGTCAATCGGCGTCCCGCCAGTACCCCCGACGCGCGGAGAGGTGCTCGGGCCCGTTCATCGCTGCTTGCAGCTTTAATTTTTGATTGTTTCTTCAGAAGAAATGCGTTACTGGGTGGTTTTGGGAGAGAAAGAAACTTCAACCTAGTTTAGTGACAAACTAGGTTGAAGCCCGAAAAGACTAAAGAAGATGGAGACTTATTGTTTTCATTTTGTTTATTTGTTTTCATTTTTACAAAATAACATGTTCATTAAAATCTTATGTCTCGTTACAAGCTAAAACAACCATTTTTTCATTTTTTTTTAATGTTTTTTTACATGAAATTGAGCTCAGAATGAAGATTTGATGCTTGGCATCCAATTCTATGTCAAATCTTATAAAACTGTGTTCCCTGTCATATTCATTCTCTTTTTCATGTTTTCAATATAATACAGGTGTTTCTGTAAAGAAATTAGATCTTTTTCATATCCGTCTACTTTTTGAGTGTTTCTTGAGCAGAATTACATTTCTGGGTGGTTTTGGTAGAGAAAGACACATTAAGCCATTAGAGATGAAATCTAGAGTTTCACATAAAATTGAGCAAAGAATGAAGATTTGATGCTTGGCGTCCAATTCTTTGTGAAATCTGATGAAACTATGTTCCCTGTCATATTCATTCTCTTTTGCAGATTTTCAATGCAATACATGTGTTTCTGAGAAGAAATTACTTCTTTTTCATATCAGTCTACTTTTTGAGTGTTTCTTGAGTAGAAATGCATTTCTGGGTGGTTTTGGGAGAGAAAGAGACTTTAAGCTAGTTTAGTGATAAACGCTAGAGTTTCACATGAAATTGAGCTCAGAATGAAGATTTGATGCTAGGCGTCCAATTCTATGTGAAATCTGATACAACTATGTTCCCTGTCATATTGGTCCTCTTTTGCATGTTTTCAATGCAATACATGGTGAAGAAATTACATCTTTTTCATATCAGTCTACTTTTTGAGTGTTTCTCAGAATTAAGATTTGATCAACTATTATGTGAATCTGAAAAAAAAAACTATGTTTCCTGTCATATTTATCGTCTTTTGCATGTTTTCAATGCAATACATGTGTTTGTGAAGGAATGACTTCTGTTTCATATCAGTCTACTTTTTGAGTGTTTCTTGAGTAGAAATGCGTTTCTGAGTGGTTTTGGTAGAGAAAGACACATTAAGACATTAGTGATGAGCACTAGGGTTTCACATGAAATTGAGCTCAGAACGAAGATTTGATGCTTGAAAGCCAATTCTTATATGACATCTGATAAAACTATGATCCCTGTCATATTCATCCTTTTTTGCAGGTTTTCAATGCAGTACATGTATTAAGAATGACATCTTTTTCGTATGTCTACTTTTTGAGTGTTTTTTGAGTAGAATTACGTTTCCGGGTGGTTTTGGGGGGAGAACGCAGCTCTAGCAAGTTTATTGATGACCACTAGAGTTTCAAATGAAATTGAGGTCAGAATAAAGTTTTGGCCAATTCTCATGTGATATCTGATGAAACTATGTTCCCTGTCATATTCATCATCTTTTGCATATTTTCAATTCAATACATGTGTTTCTGTGAAGAAATGACATCTTTTTCATATCAGTCTACTTTTGAGTGTTTCTTGAGTAGAAATGCGTTTCTGGGTGGTTTTGGGAGAGAAAGAGACTTTAACCTAGTTTATTGATAAACACTAGAGTTTAACATGAAATTGAGCTCAGAATGAAGATTTGGCCAATTTTCATTTGAAATCTAAAAAAAACTATGTTACCTGTCATAATCACTCTCTTTTGCATGTTTTCAATGCAAAACATGTGTTTGTTTGAAGAAATAAATTTTTTTCATTAGTCTACTTTTTGAGTGTTTCTTGAGCAGAAATACATTTCTGGGTGGTTTTGGGAGAGAAAGAGACTTTAAGCTAGTTTAGTGATAAACACTAGAGTTTCACATGAAATTGAGCTCAGAATGAAGATTTGATGCTTGGCGTCCAATTCTATGTGAAATCTGATGAAACTATGTTTCCTGTCATATTCCTACTCCTTTGCATGTTTTCAATGCAATACATGTGTTTATGTGAAGAAATTACATCTTTTACATCATATCAGTCTACTTTTTGAGTGTTTCTTGAGTAGAAATGCGTTTCTGAGTGGTTTTGAAAGACACATTAAGCCATTAGTGATGAACACTAGAGTTTAACATGAAATTGAGCACAGAATGAAGATTTCGCCAATTCTTATGTGAAATCTGGAAAAAAAACTATGTTGCCTGTCATAATCGCTCTCTTTTGCATGTTTTCAATGCAAAACGTGTTTCTTTGAAAAAGATTCTATTTTTCATATTAGTCTAATTTTTGAGTGTTTCTTGAGCAGAAATACATTTCTGGGTGGTTTTGGTAGAGAAAGACACATTAAGCTATTAGATGAACTCTAGAGTTTCACATAAAATTGAGCAAAGAATGAGGATTTGATGATGCTTGGTGTCCAGTTCTATATGAAATCTGATGAAACTATGTTCCCTGTCATATTCCTACTCCTTTGCATGTTTTCAATGTAATACATGTGTTTCTGTGAAGAAATTACATCTTTTTCACATTAGTCTAATTTTTGATTGTTTCTTGAGAAGAAATGCGTTACTGGGTGGTTTTGGGAGAGAAAGACACTTTAAGCTAGTTTAGTGATAAACACTAGAGTTTCACATGAAATTGAGCTCAGAATGAAGATTTGGCCAATTTTCATTTGAAATCTAAAAAAAACTATGTTCCCTGTCATAATCACTCTCTTTTGCATGTTTTCAATGCAAAACATGTGTTTCTCTGAAGAAATAATTTTTTTTCATTAGTCTAATTTTTGAGTGTTTCTTTAGCAGAAATGCATTTCTGGGTGGTTTTGGGAGAGAAAGAGACTTTAAGCTAGTTTAGTGATAAACACTAGAGTTTCACATGAAATTGAGCTCAGAATGAAGATTTGGCCAATTTTCATTTGAAATCTAAAAAAAACTATGTTACCTGTCATAATCACTCTCTTTTGCATGTTTTCAATGCAAAACATGTGTTTGTTTGAAGAAATAAATTTTTTTCATTAGTCTACTTTTTGAGTGTTTCTTGAGCAGAAATACATTTCTGGGTGGTTTTGGGAGAGAAAGAGACTTTAAGCTAGTTTAGTGATAAACACTAGAGTTTCACATGAAATTGAGCTAAGAATGAAGATTTGATGCTTGGCGTCCAATTCTATGTGAAATCTGATGAAACTATGTTTCCTGTCATATTCCTACTCCTTTGCATGTTTTCAATGCAATACATGTGTT
This sequence comes from Sebastolobus alascanus, assembly GCA_916701645.2. NCBI lineage: Eukaryota > Metazoa > Chordata > Actinopteri > Perciformes > Sebastidae > Sebastolobus > Sebastolobus alascanus. The sequence goes on along the minus strand of CAKAOJ020000958.1, from coordinate 13,736 downwards.
TATGTGAAGAAATTACATCTTTTATATCATATCCATCTACTTTTTGAGTGTTTCTTGAGCAGAATTACATTTCTGGGTGGTTTTGGTAGAGAAAGACACATTAAGCCATTAGAGATGAAATCTAGAGTTTCACATAAAATTGAGCAAAGAATGAAGATTTGATGCTTGGCGTCCAATTCTTTGTGAAATCTGATGAAACTATGTTCCCTGTCATATTCATTCTCTTTTGCAGATTTTCAATGCAATACATGTGTTTCTGAGAAGAAATTACTTCTTTTTCATATCAGTCTACTTTTTGAGTGTTTCTTGAGTAGAAATGCATTTCTGGGTGGTTTTGGGAGAGAAAGAGACTTTAAGCTAGTTTAGTGATAAACGCTAGAGTTTCACATGAAATTGAGCTCAGAATGAAGATTTGATGCTAGGCGTCCAATTCTATGTGAAATCTGATACAACTATGTTCCCTGTCATATTGGTCCTCTTTTGCATGTTTTCAATGCAATACATGGTGAAGAAATTACATCTTTTTCATATCAGTCTACTTTTTGAGTGTTTCTCAGAATTAAGATTTGATCAACTATTATGTGAATCTGAAAAAAAAAACTATGTTTCCTGTCATATTTATCGTCTTTTGCATGTTTTCAATGCAATACATGTGTTTGTGAAGGAATGACTTCTGTTTCATATCAGTCTACTTTTTGAGTGTTTCTTGAGTAGAAATGCGTTTCTGAGTGGTTTTGGTAGAGAAAGACACATTAAGACATTAGTGATGAGCACTAGGGTTTCACATGAAATTGAGCTCAGAACGAAGATTTGATGCTTGAAAGCCAATTCTTATATGACATCTGATAAAACTATGATCCCTGTCATATTCATCCTTTTTTGCAGGTTTTCAATGCAGTACATGTATTAAGAATGACATCTTTTTCGTATGTCTACTTTTTGAGTGTTTTTTGAGTAGAATTACGTTTCCGGGTGGTTTTGGGGGGAGAACGCAGCTCTAGCAAGTTTAATGATGACCACTAGAGTTTCAAATGAAATTGAGGTCAGAATGAAGTTTTGGCCAATTCTCATGTGATATCTGATGAAACTATGTTCCCTGTCATATTCATCATCTTTTGCATATTTTCAATTCAATACATGTGTTTCTGTGAAGAAATGACATCTTTTTCATATCAGTCTACTTTTGAGTGTTTCTTGAGTAGAAATGCGTTTCTGGGTGGTTTTGGGAGAGAAAGAGACTTTAACCTAGTTTAGTGATAAACACTAGAGTTTCACATGAAATTGAGCTCAGAATGAAGATTTGATGCTTGGCGTCCAATTCTATGTGAAATCTGATGAAACTATGTTTCCTGTCATATTCCTACTCCTTTGCATGTTTTCAATGCAATACATGTGTTTATGTGAAGAAATTACATCTTTTACATCATATCAGTCTACTTTTTGAGTGTTTCTTGAGTAGAAATGCGTTTCTGAGTGGTTTTGGGAGAGAAAGAGACTTTAACCTAGTTTATTGATAAACACTAGAGTTTAACATGAAATTGAGCTCAGAATGAAGATTTGGCCAATTTTCATTTGAAATCTAAAAAAAACTATGTTACCTGTCATAATCACTCTCTTTTGCATGTTTTCAATGCAAAACATGTGTTTGTTTGAAGAAATAATTTTTTTTCATTAGTCTACTTTTTGAGTGTTTCTTGAGTAGAAATGCATTTCTGGGTGGTTTTGGGAGAGAAAGAGACTTTAAGCTAGTTTAGTGATAAACGCTAGAGTTTCACATGAAATTGAGCTCAGAATGAAGATTTGATGCTTGGCGTCCAATTCTATGTGAAATCTGATGAAACTATGTTTCCTGTCATATTCCTACTCCTTTGCATGTTTTCAATGCAATACATGTGTTTATGTGAAGAAATTACATCTTTTACATCATATCAGTCTACTTTTTGAGTGTTTCTTGAGTAGAAATGCGTTTCTGGGTGGTTTTGGGAGAGAAAGAGACTTTAACCTAGTTTATTGATAAACACTAGAGTTTAACATGAAATTGAGCTCAGAATGAAGATTTGGCCAATTTTCATTTGAAATCTAAAAAAAACTATGTTACCTGTCATAATCACTCTCTTTTGCATGTTTTCAATGCAAAACATGTGTTTGTTTGAAGAAATAATTTTTTTTCATTAGTCTACTTTTTGAGTGTTTCTTGAGAAAACATTTGGTTTTAGGAAGAAATGATTTAAGCTATTTTGATACACTAATTTAATGAAATTGACTCAAAAGTTTGATGTTGTCAATATTGAATTTTGAATATTTCTTTAATTCCTACTCCTTTCATTTTTATGCATAATGTGTTTTGTGAAATTATCTTTGGTATAAGTTACTTTTTGATGTTTATAGAAATTCTTTTGAGTGGTTTGAAAGCACTTTTGCCATTTTCATTGAATGATAAAATATTTGCAAAATAACTTTTTCATTTTTGAATCTGAAAAAACTGGTTTGTTGAAAAATTATTTTTCATTTTTAATTGTAAGTTTTTTGAAAAAATTTATTTTATGTAGATAATTTTGGTGTTTTTGAAGAAAACTATTTTGGGATGATTTTGTTGAGAAAGATAAGTTTGATGAACTTGGATTTACATTGATGACAAGATGATATTTCTTGTGTCCTGTTTTCATGAAATCTGTGAATATGTTCTGATAATCTTATCCTTCATTCATTATTTATGTTTTTGAGAAAAATGCTTCTGTGTGATATTGAAATTTTTATTGTTTATGAAAAACTGGTTTGGGTGGTTTTGGAAGAATGAATTTCATTTTATGTAAATCTGAATTTACTGAATTAGCAAATGAACACTTTCATTTTCATTGAAACAAAAAATCTATGTCTTTCATAATAATTTTTTGATGTTTCAATCAAAACATTTTCTTGAGAAAATTTTTTGCATAAATCAATTTTTGATGTTTTTGAGAAATGCATTTCTGTGATTATGGAGAAATTAGATTTAAGTATTTAGTTATATGTAATTTCAATGAAATTCGTCAATAGTTTTGCATATCCATTTATGAAATTTGTGAAAAATAATTTTTCATTCTCTCTTTATTTTCAATTATAATTGTTTCGTGAAGAAATTAGCTTTTTAAACATTAATATTTATTGTTTCTTAAAAATGGATTCTGGTGGTTTGAGAGAAAGAAACTTATTATTTATGAAAATAGTTGTCTAAGTAAAGAAATGAACTTATTGTTTTATTATTATTGTTTCATTTTAAAAAATAATTTTTCTTATTTTTTGTTTTTACAATTAAAAAACCATTTTTGTTTTTTGATTTTTTTTACTAACTGATCAATAAGTTTGATTTTCATCAATTTTTTCAAATTTATAAAGTGTTCTGTATTATTTTTTCATTTTTCATAGTGTTTCTGAAAGAAATTATTCTTTTTATACGTTCTTTTAAGTTATTGAAGAATTAATTCTTGTGTTTGTTAGATAGAAATAAGCATTGAATGTTTGGTTTAATAAATACATTATGAAATTGTGCTTGGCGTCAATTCTTTGAAATTGGAGAAAATTTCTTCTTATTCATTCTCTTTTGAATTTTATGCAATATTGTTTCTAAAGAAATACTTTTTTCATTTTCTTTTTATGTTTTTGTTAAATAATTGGTGTATGGAAATGACTTTACTATTTATGTAAACGATAATTTCTGAATTGAGTATATCATTTATTTTCGATCAATCTGTATTAAAAATTAGCTTTTGAATCTGTCTTTTTAATGTTTTCATGAATTCATGTTATGAATTATTTTTTCAATAGTCATATTTTTAGTTTAGAATTAATTTGATCAATATTTTGAATTGAAAAGAAAAATTATGTTTCCTGTTATTTATCATCTTTTGATTTCTGCAATAATGTGTTTTGAAGAATGTTTCTTTATAAGTTTACTTGTAAGGTTTCTTAGTGAAATGGTTTCTAGTGTTTTGTAGAAAAGCATTTGATGTTGAGAAAAGGGTTTAATGAAATTAGTAAAAGATTGATGTTCAATAATTTATCATGAATCATAAATTGATCTGTATATTATCTTTTTGAGTTTTCAATGCATATGTTTAATATCCTTTTTGGTAATGCTACTTTTTGAGTGTTTTTTGAGTAGAATTATTTAGGTGGTTTTGAGGGTAGAGAGTTGCAAGTTTATGATGCAGAGAGTTTAAATAAATTAGTAATGAATTTTGCATTTTAATTGAATTGAGAAAAATTTCTTGCATTTATTATTCTATTAAATTATTCCATGTGTTTCGTAAGAAATGACATTTTTAATACTTTTGATTTATAATAGATTTCTTTATGGTGTTTTTGAGTGTTTTTGATTTAACTAGTTTTGTAAAACTAGAGTTTACATGAAATTAGCTTTATGAATATTTGCAATTATTTGAACTAAAAAAAACTATTACTGTCAAATTTTCTTTTTATATTTAATGAAAACATGTGTATTTTGAAATTACATTTTTTTAATAAATTTTTGAGTTTTTTATAGTATCATTTTGGGTGTTTTGGAGAAAGACTTTAAATTTTGATATTTTGAGTTAAATAATTTAGCTTATGAAATTATGTTTTACATATATTGTTAATTGAAAACTTTTGTGCTTGATCCAATCTTTATGTTAAATGTATTCTGTATTTGTAGCCTTTCATGTTTTAATAATACATTTTTTTGGAGTTTAATAAAATCTTTCTAGTGTTTTGAATCTTAAGCAATAGTTTGACATGGTTTAAAAAATTAATATGCATTTGCATTACTGATTTGAAAATTCTATTTCGATTTAGCAATTTTTTTTATGTTTAAAAACTTGTTTCTTTAAAAGATTCTTTTGTTTTTAGTGAATCTGGTTTTTTGAGAAAAATTTCTGGTTAGTCTTTTTGAGTTTCTTGAGCATAAAATTCTGGTTTTAAAATGACACATAAGTTTGTGACTGATTTCATTAATTTAAATTAAAAAATTGGAAAAATTTCCCTTTTTTTAAAAGGAAAAAATTTTTTAAATAATTTTTTTTTTAATTTTTGGGTTTTTTGGGAAAAATTTTCTTTTTAAAAAAAAATTTTGTTTTTAAAAATTTTTTTTTTGGGAAAAAAATTGTTTTAGAAAATTTTTTTTAAAAATTTTGGGGTTTTTAATTTTTTTTGGGGGTTTTAAAAAAATAAGGTTTTGTTTAATTTCCTTTTAAATTTCAATTTTTTGTTTTTTAAAAATTTATTTTTAAAGAATTTTTTTTTGGGAAAATTTTAAAAAGGGGGGAAAAAAATTTTTAATTTTTTTTTTTTTAAAAATTTTTTATTTTTTAAAAAAGTTTTTTTTTTGGGAAAAAAAAAACCCATTTTTTAAAAAATTTTTTTTGGGGAAAAGAAAAAGGGGCTAAAAAATTTTTTTATTTTTTTTAAAAAATTTTTTAAAATCTTTTTTTTTTAAAAAAAAAATTTTTTAAAAATGTTTTTTCATAAATTGGTCTAAAGTTTGAGCGGGTAAATTTTTGTTTTTTAAAAGGCAATTACCTTTTTTTTCAATTAATAAGGGGGGAAAAGAAATTAAATTTTTTTAAATTCTTAAAATTTTTGATTTTTCTTGGGAAAATTTTTCTTGGTTTTAAGGAAAAAATTCCCTTTAGAAAATTTTTTTAAAAAGCAAAAAAAGTTTTTTGTCTTTTTTTTTTTTTTTTAAAAAAACTTTAAATTATTTTTCCTTTTAAAAAAAAAAAATTTTTTAAAAATTTTTTTTTTTTTAAAATTAAAAAGGGGTTTTTTTGGTCTTTTTTTTTTTGGGGGGAAAAAAATTTCATTTTTTTAAAATTTTTAAAAAAAAAATTTTTCAAAGAATTGATTTTTAAATTTTGTAATTTTTAAAAAATTTTCCCCTGCTTTTTTTCTTTTTGTGTTTTAAGAAAATTTTTGAAGAAATTTTTTTATAATCATTTTGGGGTTTTTTTGGGAAAAAAACTTTTGGTTGAAAAAAAATTTTGCTTTTTTTATTTTTTTTTGGTTTTCAATGAATACAGGTTTTTTGGGGGAAAAAACTTCTTTTTATACATCTATTTTTATTTTTTCTTGATAAAATCTTTTGGGGGTTTTGGGGGGAAAAGATTAAGAAATTTTTTAAACCTATTTAATGTTGAGTAGAAAAGTTTGGTGGGTTTTGGGGAAACAAAAAACCTAGCCCGTTATTTTTTTTTTTGATTTTTAATAAAATAAGGTAAAAATTTTTCCTTTTTTATTTACTTTTTTTTTTTTAAAATTTTAAATTTTTTTTGGTCTAAAAATGCCTTTTTTATTTTTTGGTTTTTTGGAATCTTTTGGGGGTTTTGGGGAAAAATTTTTTTGTTTTTATAAAATGGTTTCTTTTGGGAAAAAAGAAATTTTAAATTTTATTTTTTAAAAATTTTTCCCTTTTTTGGGAAAAGAAAATTTTTTTAAAAATAATTTCATATTCTTTTTGGTTTTCTTAAAAAAAAAAAATTTTTTTGAAAAACTTTTTGTTTTTATAAAACGGTTTTTTTTAAGAAAAATTTTTTTTGCCCTTTTGGTTTCAGAAATTTTTCGTTTTTTTTTTTTTTTTTTAAAATTTGTTTTTGAAAAACACTTTTCATTTATCTTTTGGTTTTTTGGGAAAATTTTTTTAAAATTTAAAAAAATTTTTTTTTTAAAACCCTTTGGTTTTTGAAAAAAATTTTAAATTTTAATTTTTAAATAATTTAAAAAATTGTTTTTAAACCCTTTTTCATGTTTTAAAAAAATTTTTTTTAAAAATTTTATTTTTAATAAAAAAATTTTTTTTGAAAAAATTTTTTTTTAAAAAAAAATTTTTTGGGAAATCTTTTCTTTTTTTAAAAAAAAAGGGTTTTTTTGGTTTTTTAATTTAAAAATTGATTTTTAAAATATTTTTTTTGTAAAAGAAAATTTTTTTGAAAATTCATTTTTTTTTAAAAAATTTTGTTTTTGAAAAAACTTTTTTTTTAATTTTTTTTTATTTTAAAATTTTGGTTTTAAAAGAAAAAAATTTGGAATTTTTTGGGAAAAAAAATTTTTCCCTTCTTTTTTAAAAAACATTTCTTAAAATTTTTTTTCATTTTAATTTTGGGGTTTTTTTGAAAAATTTTTTTTTAAATTTTTGGGTTTTTGAAAACCTTTTTTAAAAAAATTTTAAAAAATTTTCTGGGTTTTATTACAGAATTTTTGGGTTTTTTTTTATATTTTAAATAAACTTTTTCCCCAAAAATTTAAAATTTTTATTTTAAAATTTTTTTTTAAAAAATTAATTTTTTTTTAAAAATTTTTTTTTTTAAAAAATTTATTGGGGAAGAAAAAAAATTTTTTTTCATTTTTTTTTTTTTTCCAAAAAAAGTTTTTTTTTTTAAAAAAAAAACTTTTTTTTTTTAAAAATTTTTTTTTAACCCAAAAATTTTGGGGGGAAATTTTTTTTTTTTTTTTTTTTTTAAAAAATTTTATTTCTTTTGTTTTAAAAAAATTTTTTTTTTAAAAATTTTTTTTTTTAAAAATTTGGCTCTAAAGTTTGAGCGGGTAAATTTTTGTTTTTTAAAAGGCAATTTTTTTTTTTATTTTTCAATTAATAATTGCAAAAGAAATTAAATTTTTTTAAATTCTTAAAAATTTTTGATTTTTTTGGGAATTCTTCTTGGTTTTAAGGAAAAAATTCCCTTTGGGAAAATTTTTTTTTTTAAAAAAAAAATGGGTTTTTTGGGTAAATTTTTTTGTTTTTTAAAAAAATTTTAAAAAATTTTTTCCTTTAATTTAAAAATTTTTCAAAAAATTTTTTTTTAAATTTTTTGTTTTGATAAATTTTTTTTTGGGTTTTTAAAAAATTTTTTTAATTTTTTTTTTAATTTTTTTATTTTTTAAAAAAAAATTTAAATTTTAATTTTAAAAAATTTTTTCCAAAAAATTTTCTTTTTGGGGGTTTTTGGAAAAAAAAGGGTAAGAAAAAAATCTTTTCAATTTTTTTGATGTTTCTTGGGAATTTTTAAATTGAAAAAAAATTTTGCTTTTTTTATTTTTTTTTGGTTTTTCAATGAATTTTTTTTTTAAGAAATTTTTTTTTAAAATTTTTATGTTTTTTGATAAAATGCTTTCTTTTTTTTAAAAAAAGGTTTTAACATTTTGAAATAGGGTTTACATTTGAGCTCAAAAAAGTTTTGTTCTTCTTTGTTGAAAAACAGCCCCGTTATTTTTTTTTTGATTTTTTAATAAAATAAGGAAAAGAATAATTTTTTTTCAATTCTATTTTTGTTTTTTTTATAAATTTTTTCCTTTTTTTAAAAAAAAATTTTTTTGGAAAATTTTTTTTCAGTTTTTGAATTTTTTAAAAAAGGGTTTTGTTTTTAAAAATTTTTTGTTTTTTAAAACTTTTTGGGGAAAAAAAAAGAAAAAAAATTTAATTTTTTTAAAAAATTTGGTTTCTTTTTTCCCTTTTTTTTTTTCCAAAAATTTTTTTAAAAATTATTTTTTATTTTTTAATTTTTTAAAAAAATTTTTTGGGTTTTTTTTTTTGTGAAAAAAAGGGGTTTTTTGGGGAAAAAAATTTTTTCCCTAATTTTTTGAAATTATTTTTTTTGGGGAAATTTTTTTTAATAAAAAAATTTTTTAAAATTTTTTTTTATTTTTTTTTTTTAGTGCTTGAAAATGTTTTTTAATTTTTTTAAAATTTTTTAAAATTTTTTTTTTAAAAATTTAACTTTTTAAAAAAAAATTTTTTTTTAGTAAAGGGGAAAAAATTTTTAAACCCCCTTTTTTTTTTTTTAAAAAAAAGTTTTTTTGAAAAAAAAAATTTTTTTTTTGAAAATTAAAAAAAAATTTTGGGGGGGTTTTTAAAAAACCTTTTTTGTGTTTTAAAAAAAAAAATTTTTGAAAAATATTTTAATTTCTTTTTGGGGTTTTTGAAAAAAAAATTTTTGGGTTTTTAAAAACCCTTAAATTTTTTCCCTTTTTCCCTTTTTTAAAAATTTTTTTTTTGAAATTTTTTTTTTTAAAGAAAAATTTTTTGGGGAAAAAACTTTAGTTTTTGAAAAAAGGTTTAAGAAATTTTTTAAAAAAATTTAATTTTTTGAAAAAAATGTTTTTAAAACCCAAAAATTTTTGAAAACATTTTTTCCAGTTTTTTTTTCCAGGGTTTTTTAAATTTTTTTAAAAAAATTTTTTTTGGGGGTTTTTAAAAAACTTTTGTGTTTTGGGAAAAGGTTTAAAAAATTTTTTAAAATAATTTTTGATTCCCAAATGTTTTTGGGGGGGTTTTAAAAAATTTTTTTTCTATTTTTAAAAAATTTTGTTTTTAAAAATAAATTTTTTTATTAATTTTTTTTTTAAAAATTTGTTTTTTTAAAAAAACCTGTTTTTAAAAAAATTCCCGAAAAAAAAATTTTTCCCAAAAAAAAATTTTTTTTTTTTTTTTAAAATGTTTTTTTTTTTTAAAAAAAATTTTTTAAATTTTTTTTTTTACGAAAAAAAATTTTATTTTTTTTTTTTTTTTTTTAAAAAAATTTCTTAAATTTTTCTTAAAAAAAAACCCTTTTTTCTTTTTTTAATTTTTTTTCTGTTTAAAAAATAAGTTTTTTGGGATTTTTTTTTTTAAACAAAAAATTTTGGGTGTTTTTGGAAAACATTTTTTTTTAAAAATTTGGGTTTTAAAAAATTGAAAATTTTAGGGAAATTTTTTCGAAAATTTTTGTTTTAAAACCTTTTCTTAATAAATCTTTTTCAAAAAAAATTTTTTTTTTAATTTTTTTTAAAATCGTTTTTGGGGGTTTTTAAAAAATTTTTTTTTGGGGGTTTTAAGGAAAACATTTTTTAAAAAATTATCTAAATTTTGGCCTTTTTAGTTTTAAAAAAGGGTTTCCTTTTAAAAAAAATTTTTTTTTTCCCAATTTTTTTTAAATAATTTGAAAAATTAATTTTTTAAACAAAAACTTTTGGGTTTTTGAAAAAAACCCTTTAGTTTTAAAAAAAAATTTTTTTAAAAATTTTCTTTTTTATTTTTTTTTTTTTGGGGAAATGTTTTTTTTTTTTAATTTTTAGTTTTGTTAAAGGGGTTTTTAAGAAAAAAAATTTTAAATTTTTTTTAATTTTTTAAAAAATTTGGTTTTTTTTTGGGGAAAACATTTTTTTTTTTTAAAAACATGCCCCTGAAAATTCATTTTTTTGGGGTTTTTTTTTTTAAAAAATTTTGTTTTTTTTTTTTGAGTTTTATCCGGGTTTTAAAAAACCCCTTTTTTTGGCCAATTTTTTTCAAAAAAAATTTTGTTTTTTTTGGGGGGAAAAGAAAATTTTTTTTAAAAATTAATTTTTTAAATTATAAAAATTTTTGTTTTTAAAAAATCTTTTTTTGGGTTTTTTGGGAAAACTTTTGTTTTTAAAAAATTTTTTAAAAAAAAATTTTTTAACCCTTTTTGTTTTAAAAAAGGGTTTTTTTTTTTGAAAAAAAAAACTGTTTTTTAAAAATTTTCCTTTTTAAAAAAAGGGTTTTTTTTAAAAATTTTTTTTTTTTTTTTAAAAAGCTTAAAAATTTTGGGGTTAAAAAAAAACAATTTTTTTTTTTAAATTTTTTTTTGTTTAAAAAATTTATTTTTTCTTTAAACTAAAAAACTTTTCCCCCTTTTTTTTTTTTTTTTTTAAATTAAAAGGTTTTTGTAAAAATTAATTTTTTTTTCTTTTTTTATTTTTTCAAAAATTTTTTTTTTAAAGGGAAAAAAAAATTTTTGAAAAAAATTAAAAAACCCAAAAATTTGAGTTTTTTAAATTTTTTTTTTTTTTTAAAAAATAAAATTTCTTTTTTTTATTTCAAAAAAAAAAAATTTTTAAATTTTTTAATGTTTTTAAAAAATTCAAAATAAGTTTATTTGGTTTCTTGTAAATCATCTTTTTTGAAATTTTTTTTTCAGTTTTAATAAACAGGTTTCAAAGAAATTATCTTTTTCTACGTCATTTTTGGGTTTTTTTGAAAATATTTCGGGTTTTTTGGGGGGAAAAAAATTTTAACCAAAGTAAAAATTTAATTTCAAAAATATTTTATGGTTTAAATTTTGGGTCAAAATTTATTTTCTGAAAAAAATTTCCTTCATTTTTTTTTTTTTTCATGTTTTCAAGAATACTTTTTTAAAATTACTTTTTTCTATATCATTTTTTTTTTTAGAAAATTTTTAGTTTTTAAAAAAAACTTTTAATAAAGGGTTTTTTAAATTTTAGGGGGGAAAAATTTTTTTCTTTTAAACTTTTTTTTTGGGTTTTCTTTTTTTTTTTTAAGAAATTAATTTTTAAACTTTTTTATTTTCTCAAAAGTTTTTTAAAGAATTTAAAAAAATTTTTTGGGGAAACCCTTTTCTTTTTAGTAATTTTTGAAGGGAATAAATTTTTTCAATTTTTTTGATTTTTTGGGTGAAATTTTTTTTTTTTTTTTAAAAAAAAAAATTTTTAGGGCCCTGGGGTTTAATTTAGTCAAAAAAGTTTTGGGAAAACCTTTTTGTTTGAAAAAATTTTGTTATTTTTTTTGGGGTTTTTAACATAAAAGGTTTTTGGTTTGCCTTTTTTATTTTTTTATTTTTTTTTTTTTAAATTTTGTTTTTAAAAAAAATTTTTTTTAAAAAGAAAAAAAATTTTTAAAATTGGTTTTTAATTTCTAGAAATAATTAATGGTTCCTGAAAAACACTTTTTTGCATTTTTGAAACATGTTTTGTTAAGAATAATTTTTTTTTGATTTTAAAATTTTTAAGAAAAAATTTTGGTGTTTTGGAAAAAAATTTAAGCTATTTGTGAAAACTAATTTACTAAATTTATCATAATTTGAGTTTCAATTTTTTAAAAGATAAATTTTCCTATTTATTTTGATGTTTTAAAAAATTTTTGTGAAGAAATACATTTTACATTTTAAAATATGTTTCTTGAAATGGTTCTGGTTTTAAAGAAGACCTTTAAATTTGATAAAAATTTCATGAATTCCCAAATAAATTTCAAATTCTTGTGTTTTGGAAAAAAAATTTCCTTATAATGCTCTTTTGATGTTTTAATGAAAAGGGTTTTTTAAAAAAGTTTTTTTCTAAGCAATTTTTAAAATTTTGGGCAAAAAATTTTCTGGGGTTTTGGAAAAACATTAAGTTTGAAAAATTACATTTCCAAAATTGCTTTTTGGTTTGATGAATGGTTTTTTATAAAGAAAATATTTGTCTATTTATCTTTGAGTTTAAAAATGTGTTTTGTGAAGAAATTAATTTTTTAATTGAATTTTTTTTTTTAAAAAAGGGTTAGTGGTTTTTGAGAGGCCTTTAAGAAATTTTTAAAATGGTTTCCCTTTTCAAATGAAATTTAATTTTTTTGAAAAAAAAAACTTTTCCTTTTAATTTTTTTCTTTTTAAATAAAAATGGTTTTTGAAGAAAATTTTTTTATTAATTTTAGTTTTTCCCTTGCAAATTGCTTCTGTTTTGAAGAAAATTTTTTAAGTTAAAAACTTTTTTCACAAAATTTAAATGTTTTAATGACTTCCTTTTTAGGAAATTCCCTAGTTTTTTATTTACTTTTGAAAAAAAATGGGGGGTTTTGAAGAATTAATTTTTTATTATCAATTTTTATTTTTTGAAAAACTTGGGGTTTTTTGGGAAAAAAATTAATTTTTTAAATGTTCCGAAAACTAAAAAATGAGATTTTTTTTTTTTTTATTTTTTCATTTTAAATCATTAATTTTTTTTTTCCCTTTAAAAAACATTTTTTAAAAATTAATTTTTTAATGAAATTGAGTCGAAAGATTATTTGGTTTTGTTTAAAAAATTTTCCTTATATTATTTTTTTTTTAATATAATCAGTTTTAATAAAAAATCTTTTTTTCCCTTATTTTTATTTTTTAAAATTATTTCTGGGTGGTTTTGAAGGAAAAAAATTAACTTAGAAAAATTATTCCCTAAATTAAAAATAAGTTTTGATTTGGGGTCAATTTTTAAATTTAAATATTTCCCTTTATTTTTTTTTTAGATTTCATATGTGTTTGTAGAAGAAATTATCTTTTTTTAATTTTTAATATTTTAAAAATGTTTCTGTGTTGGGAATTTAAACTTTTTAATTTTAACCTGTTTCATAATTGGTTTCAGAATAATTTGTCTAATTATGTGAATCTGATACAACTATTTCCTTTATTGTCTCTTTTGATGTTTTCAAGAATTGGTGAAAAAATACTTTTTTTATAGTTACTTTTTGAGTTTTCTGAATTAGATTTGTAAATTTTTGGGATTGAAAAAAACTTTGAATTAAAATTTAGTCTTTGCATTTTTAAATACATGTTTTGTGAAGGAATGACTTTTTATATCATCTATTTTTATTTTTTGAGTAAATTTTCTGAGTGGTTTTGAAAAAAGAAAAAGACATTAATAGTACAGGTTTCTAAAATTGATAAGGTTTGTGTGAAAGAATTTATATAATGATAAAATATCCCTTTATTATCCTTTTTAGGTTTTCAAGGGAAAAAGAATATTTTTTTCTTTTTGGGTTTTTGGTGAATTATTTCCGGGTGGTTTTGGGGGAGAAGCAGTTAGCAAGTTTATTGAGACCACTAAGTTTCAAATGAAATTGAGGTCAATGAAGTTTTCCAAATTTCATGTGATATCTGATGAAACTATGTTCCTTCATATTCCATCTTTTGTTTTAATTAAACTTGTTTTTGAAGAAAGAATTTTTTTCAAAAGTTTTTTTGATTTTTTTGAGTAAAAT
>CAKAOJ020000957.1:0-17579 GCA_916701645.2 Sebastolobus alascanus | reverse complement strand
TTTACTACCTTTACTAAATTTACTACCTTTCCCCTTCACCCCTTTACCCCCTTTACCACCTTACCCTTTACTAAATTTCTCCTTAAAAAAATTTCCACCTTCACCACCTTCACCACCTTTACCACCTTTACTACCTTTACCACCTTTACCACCTTTACCACCTTCACCACCTTTACTACCTTTACCACCTTTACATCCTTTACTACCTTTACTAAATTTACTACCTTTACCACCTTCACCACCCTTACCACCTTTACCACCTTTACCACCTTCACCACCTTTACTACCTTTACCACCTTTACCTCCTTTACCACCTTTACTACCTTTACCACCTTTACCTCCTTTACTACCTTTACTAAATTTACTACCTTTACCACCTTCACCACCTTCACCACCTTCACCACCTTTACCACCTTCACCACCTTTACCACCTTTACCACCTTTACCACCTTTACTACCTTTACCACCTTCACCACCTTTACTACCTTTACCTCCTTTACTACCTTTACTACCTTTACTACCTTTACCACCTTCACCACCTTCACCACCTTTACCTCCTTTGCCACCTTTACTACCTTTACTACCTTTACCACCTTTACCACCTTTACTACCTTTACTAAATTTACTACCTTTACCACCTTCACCACCTTTACCACCTTTACCACCTTTACCACCTTCACCACCTTTACTACCTTTACCACCTTCACCACCTTTACTACCTTTACTAAATTTACTAACTTTACCACCTTCACCACCTTTACCACCTTTACTACCTTTACTACCTTTACCACCTTTACCACCTTTACTACCTTTACCACCTTTACCACCTTTACCACCTTTACTACCTTTACTACCTTTACCACCTTTACTACCTTTACTAAATTTCCTACCTTTACCACCTTGACCACCTTCACCACCTTTACCACCTTTACCACCTTCACCACCTTTACTACCTTTACCACCTTTACCTCCTTTACTACCTTTACCACCTTTACCACCTTTACCACCTTTACCACCTTTACTAAATTTACTACCTTTACCACCTTTACCACCTTTACTACCTTTACTAAATTTACTACCTTTACCACCTTCACCACATTTATCACCTTTACCACCTTCACCACATTTACTACCTTTACCACCTTTACTACCTTTACCACCTTTACCACCTTTACCACCTTTAATAAATTTACTACCTTTACCACCTTTACCACCTTTACTACCTTTACTAAATTAACTACCTTTACCACCTTCACCACCTTTACTACCTTTACTAAATTTACCACCTTTACCTCCTTTAATACCTTTACTAAATTTACTACCTTTACCACCTTCACCACCTTTACTACCTTTACTAAATTTACTACCTTTACCACCTTCACCACCTTTACCACCTTTACCACCTTTACCTCCTTTACTACCTTTACTACCTTTACCACCTTCACCACCTTTACTACCTTTACCACCTTTACCTCCTTTACTACCTTTACTATCTTTACCACCTTTACCTCCTTTACTACCTTTACTAAATTTACTACCTTTACCACCTTCACCACCTTTACCACCTTTACCACCTTTACCACCTTCACCACCTTTACTACCTTTACCACCTTTACCTCCTTTACTACCTTTACTACCTTTACCACCTTTACCACCTTTACTACCTTTACTACCTTTACCACCTTTACCACCTTTACCACCTTTACTACCTTTACCACCTTTACCACCTTTACTACCTTTACCACCTTTACCACCTTTACTACCTTTACCACCTTTACTACCTTTACTACCTTTACCACCTTTACTACCTTTACTAAATTTACTACCTTTACCACCTTCACCACCTTCACCACCTTTACCACCTTTACCACCTTCACCACCTTTACTACCTTTACCACCTTTACCTCCTTTACTACCTTTACCACCTTTACCACCTTTGCCACCTTTACTAAATTTACTACCTTTACCACCTTTACCACCTTTACTAAATTTACCACCTTCACCACATTTACCACCTTTACCACCTTCACCACATTTACTACCTTTACCACCTTTACCTCCTTTACTATCTTTACCACCTTTACCACCTTTACCACCTTTACTAAATTTACTACCTTTACCACCTTTACCACCTTTACCACCTTTACCACCTTTACTACCTTTACTACTTTTACTACCTTTACTACCTTTACCACCTTTACCACCTTTACCACCTTTACTACCTTTACCACCTTTACCACCTTTACCACCTTTACCACTTTTACCACCTTTACCACCTTTACTACCTTTAATAACTTTACTACCTTTACTACCTTTTTTAGATTTTTTTTCCCCCTCAATGTGGCTCTAATTCTATGTCGTGCTTTACAATAAAAAACAGGACACATTTAAAACACAAGGAGAATGAAATGTACTAAAAGACAATAACTAAAAGAGAATAATATGAACTAAAATGTTATAAAACATAAATAAAATCACAGAAAATCAAATCCAAAAAAGTGAGTTTTTAAAAGAGATTTAAAAGGTCCTTCCACAGTCTAGGAGCCCTGACTGCAAAGCCTCTGTTTGTGTATCTGGACCTTAGAACCACAAGGAACTACACAGCCGAGGACCTCGTGTGTGAGAAGGGACATAAGGTAATAACAGATCTAATGAATAACTCGGGGCGAGGCCTCTCAGGACTTTGTAAGTAATCAGTAATCTATTCTAAAAGCAACAGGTAGCCGGTGTCAGGAAGCCAGGATCGGTGAGATATGGTTGTTTCCTCGTCCGGGTCGAGATCCTGGCTGCAGAGTTTTGGATTTTCTGATGCCAGACAGGAAAGAATTACAGTAATCTAACGTGCTAGTTATGAACGGTATAAAATGGTCTGATCCTTGAAATGTTTCTGAGATGATGAAAGCAGAATTGAACAATTGATTTAACATGTTTTGGTCAAAAAATGACACCAAGCTTTCTGCAATGCTGAGTTATTGAATGGGACAGAGAACCAGGACTGTTTGATGATGGTCCCATTTAGAGTCAGACAGACCATAAAGCAGGGGAGGATTTAGGGCGGGGCTACCTGGTGATTGACAGGTCGTTACCACAGTGTTGTTTTCGTCTTAGAACTTTAACCCTTTCAGTGTGTTTTCACTTCACTAAAGTTAATTATAACGTTTTTGGTCGCCTAAAAATGTCTTATTCAGCGTTCGGTTGCTCTTAGCTCCTCCCTCTCATCCCACTTCTAGTTGCAAATAACCAAGATGTAACTGCCTAAATGCCAAACTCGAGGCTTCAAAACGTCCACAAACCAACGGGTGACGTCCTGGTGACGTCCCGGTGACTACGTCCACTTCTTATACACATGGTGTGTGGTCCCAGTACATAGTATGTGCAGTATGCCAAAAATACAAGGATGTCCGACTACATCAGCTCCTAATTAGCAGAATGCAAGCTATCATGCTGTTCTGGCTGTTCTGACCCACAATCCTCTGCACAGCGGATATATGAGCAAAGTTCAAGGTGCAATGTTATGAAGTATTAGTATGTCCCAGTTGTATGCACACTGTATATAACAGTATGTACTTTGTGAGAGCAGCTGCAGTACTGAACGTAAAAAAGAAAAAGTGTGATCTGTAACGCATGAGACTGATGGATGAGATTCATGTTGATAAATATGAGTGGACAGTATGGGCAGGAATATGTGTATATTTGTACTTGTATTGTTTAATAATTGCATTTAAAACTGAATCTGGATCTATTATTATTAGAATATTAATTATATTATAGAATGTAATCTAACTGTGAAAGTTTGCTGATAACAGCAAGCTTACTGTCAGTGCCGGAGGTCACGGCCGGCTGGAGGCCAACGGCAACGCTACGTCTAATCTGTACACTTTAAATGTTTGCTCAGCAAACTTCCTGTTGCTGCTGTTACTCCTCCAGGTGAAGGAGTCTCCTCCGGGTGAAGGAGTCTCCTCCAGGTGAAGGAGTGTCCTCCGGGGGAAGGAGTCTCCTCCGGGTGAAGGAGTCTCCTCCAGGTGAAGGAGTCTCCTCCAGGTGAAGGAGTGTCCTCCAGGTGAAGGAGTCTGCACCAGGAGAAGGAGTTTCCTCCAGGAGAAGGAGTCTGCACCAGGAGAAGGAGTCTGCACCAGGAGAAGGAGTCTGCACCAGGTAAAGGAGTCTCCTCCAGGTGAAGGAGTCTCCTCCGGGTGAAGGAGTCTCCTCCGGGTGAAGGAGTCTGCACCGGGTGAAGGAGTCTGCACCAGGAGAAGGAGTCTGCACCGGGTGAAGGAGTCTGCACCAGGTGAAGGAGTCTGCACCGGGTGAAGGAGTCTGCACCAGGTAAAGGAGTCTGCACCGGGTGAAGGAGTCTGCACCAGGTAAAGGAGTCTTCTCCAGGTGAAGGAGTCTCCTCCAGGTGAGGGAGTCTCCTCCAGGTGAAGGAGTCTGCACCAGGTGAAGGAGTCTCCTCCAGGTGAAGGAGTCTCCTACAGGTGAGGGAGTCTCCTCCAGGTGAAGGAGTCTGCACCAGGTGAAGGAGTCTCCTCCGGGTGAAGGAGTCTGCACCAGGTAAAGGAGTCTCCTCCGGGTGAAGGAGTCTCCTCCAGGTGAAGGAGTCTCCTCCAGGTGAAGGAGTCTGCACCAGGTAAAGGAGTCTCCTCCGGGTGAAGGAGTCTCCTCCAGGTGAAGGAGTCTCCTCCAGGTGAAGGAGTCTGCACCAGGTAAAGGAGTCTCCTCCGGGTGAAGGAGTCTCCTACAGGTGAAGGAGTCTCCTCCGGGTGAAGGAGTCTCCTCTAGGTGAAGGAGTCTCCTCCAGGTGAAGGAGTCTGCACCAGGTAAAGGAGTCTCCTCCGGGTGAAGGAGACTCCTCCAGGTGAAGGAGTCTCCTCCAGGTGAAGGAGTCTGCACCAGGTAAAGGAGTCTCCTCCGGGTGAAGGAGTCTCCTCCAGGAGAAGGAGTCTGCACCAGGAGAAGGAGTCTGCACCAGGTAAAGGAGTCTCCTCCAGGTGAAGGAGTCTCCTACAGGTGAAGGAGTCTCCTCCAGGTGAAGGAGTCTCCTCCAGGTGAAGGAGTCTGCACCAGGTAAAGGAGTCTCCTCTGGGTGAAGGAGTCTCCTCCAGGTGAAGGAGTCTGCACCAGGTAAAGGAGTCTCCTCCGGGTGAAGGAGTCTCCTCCAGGTGAAGGAGTCTCCTCCAGGTGAAGGAGTCTGCACCAGGTAAAGGAGTCTCCTCCGGGTGAAGGAGTCTGCACCAGGAGGAGTCTCCTCCAGGTGAAGGAGTCTCCTCCGGGTGAAGGAGTCTCCTCCAGGTGAAGGAGTCTTCTCCAGGTGAAGGAGTCTGCACCGGGTGAAGGAGTCTCCTCCGGGTGAAGGAGTCTGCACCAGGAGGAGTCTCCTCCAGGTGAGGGCGTCTCCTCCAGATGAAGGAGTCTCCTCCAGGTGAAGGAGTCTCCTCCAGATGAAGGAGTCTCCTCCGGGTGAAGGAGTCTCCTCCAGGTGAAGGAGTCTCCTCCAGGAGAAGGAGTCTGCACCAGGAGAAGGAGTCTGCACCAGGTAAAGGAGTCTCCTCCAGGTGAAGGAGTCTCCTACAGGTGAAGGAGTCTCCTCCAGGTGAAGGAGTCTCCTCCAGGTGAAGGAGTCTGCACCAGGTAAAGGAGTCTCCTCCGGGTGAAGGAGTCTCCTCCAGGTGAAGGAGTCTGCACCAGGTAAAGGAGTCTCCTCCGGGTGAAGGAGTCTCCTCCAGGTGAAGGAGTCTCCTCCAGGTGAAGGAGTCTGCACCAGGTAAAGGAGTCTCCTCCGGGTGAAGGAGTCTGCACCAGGTAAAGGAGTCTCCTCCGGGTGAAGGAGTCTGCACCAGGAGGAGTCTCCTCCAGGTGAAGGAGTCTCCTCCGGGTGAAGGAGTCTCCTCCAGGTGAAGGAGTCTTCTCCAGGTGAAGGAGTCTGCACCGGGTGAAGGAGTCTCCTCCGGGTGAAGGAGTCTGCACCAGGAGGAGTCTCCTCCAGGTGAGGGCGTCTCCTCCAGATGAAGGAGTCTCCTCCAGATGAAGGAGTCTCCTCCAGATGAAGGAGTCTCCTCCAGGTGAAGGAGTCTCCTCCGGGTGAAGGAGTCTCCTCCAGGTGAAGGAGTCTCCTCCAGGTGAAGGAGTGTCCTCCAGGTGAAGGAGTCTGCACCAGGAGAAGGAGTTTCCTCCAGGAGAAGGAGTCTGCACCAGGAGAAGGAGTCTGCACCAGGTAAAGGAGTCTCCTCCAGGTGAAGGAGTCTCCTTCGGGTGAAGGAGTCTCCTCCGGGTGAAAGAGTCTGCACCGGGTGAAGGAGTCTGCACCGGGTGAAGGAGTCTGCACCAGGAGAAGGAGTCTGCACCAGGAGAAGGAGTCTGCACCGGGTGAAGGAGTCTGCACCAGGTGAAGGAGTCTGCACCGGGTGAAGGAGTCTGCACCAGGTAAAGGAGTCTGCACCGGGTGAAGGAGTCTGCACCAGGTAAAGGAGTCTCCTCCAGGTGAAGGAGTCTCCTCCAGGTGAAGGAGTCTGCACCAGGTGAAGGAGTCTCCTCCAGGTGAAGGAGTCTCCTACAGGTGAAGGAGTCTCCTCCGGGTGAAGGAGTCTCCTCCGGGTGAAGGAGTCTCCTCCGGGTGAAGGAGTCTCCTCCAGGTGAAGGAGTCTGCACCAGGTAAAGGAGTCTCCTCCGGGTGAAGGAGTCTCCTCCAGGTGAAGGAGTCTGCACCAGGTAAAGGAGTCTCCTCCGGGTGAAGGAGTCTCCTCCAGGTGAAGGAGTCTCCTCCAGGTGAAGGAGTCTGCACCAGGTAAAGGAGTCTCCTCCGGGTGAAGGAGACTGCACCAGGTAAAGGAGTCTCCTCCAGATGAAGGAGTCTCCTCCAGGTGAAGGAGTCTCACCTGCAGCAGAAATGTCAATAGGATGTTCCTTCCTTTTCCCCCCCAAAAAATGTCACCTGGGACATTCAGGTCAGAGTTTCTTCAACCAGGAAAAAAGAAGATGTCAATTCAATTTTCTGTGTTTTTGTATCATTATGATGAAAATTAAACAACTATTTCAGACGATGTGAGTCATCATATCCAGCTACTCACATGTTTCCTTTATATCAATAAACTAAAGATCACAAAGTTTACAGTACAACTATAATATTCATATTATTGTATATATACAGTCACAGATGTGTGAGCAAATATATGGAATCACAAAAAGACATAAATGTGTAATATTGGGAACTTTATTGAAAAGCAAAACAGTAAAATGGAGTGAAACAGCAGAACAACTTCACTCAACATTCATCTACTTCACCCAACACAAGACCTGATTTAGAGCATCGATGTTCAATTTCTTTATGTTTATAAAACTCGTTCCAAAATACCAGCAGGAAATATTTCCAGGAACATTTCTATCAGTGTGCCGAGAAGCTTCAAACATCCCAAACAACCCTTTTAGAAGCTCAAATAGAATCATGAAACAACAACATCCTCCTGATTCATTAAGAAAAACCTCAAAGACATGAATTATTATTTACTTTGGAAAAACAAAACCTTCAAATTTATTCACTTTTAAAGAAATATTCAAACAAACTACTTACACAACTGGAAATTAAATGTTTAACTGATGTTTCTATTGTGCGCATGTGTGTGTGGAGGGCAACACTGTATACTGTATACAGTCTATATATATATATATATATATATATATATATATATATACATATTTATATGACAGACCGTAGGAGTGTACGTGGATGTGTGTGTGTGTGTCTATCATAGTAATATTTCTATATATGTAAATGTATGTTTGCGTTTGTGTTCCCACTAACATCAGAAGCATCAAACTGTAACTATGGTGATTTATTGTTTAGTCTTTATTAGTATGTATGAAGAGTTCTGTGAGTCTTTCATTGTTTTAATTCTCTCCGAAAATAATCTTCATCATTTGATTTACCAACATTTAAACATAAAAATTCTATCAGAGGAAATGACACTTTTTTTTAATTGAAACTAAATGATCCAAATAATTTAATGTCACCATTTTGTTTGATGGTATTTGTATTTTTTTCTAATTAGTTTTCTTTGTATTCCAATCAATGAGCATCTACAAATAAATCCCAACCCTGATTCCACCAGTTTATGATATGAATGAAGAATAACAATAATATAATAATAATAATGAATTCCCAGTTTACGGAGGAGAATGTGGCGCCACCGCTCCGTCATCCACTGCAAAATGTGTCCATAAACCTAAAAATACATAAAATAGAAAACAAAATAATTTATCATAAATGTTTGGAGAGTTCAGTTCCACAAAACCACATATTTACAGCATCATTTAGATAATTCAGTCACTGAAGTCTTCACGTTTTGTTAGTTTAATCGTTTATTTTAATTTGGTTCGACACCATTTTAATAAATTGGTGTCTGTTTTTCTAAAGGTTAATATTTGAGTTTTTAATATACAGACAGTTTATCTGAGCTGCTGATGTGAAGCTTTCTGAAAGCATAATAAAGAAACAATCACAGAAGCAGCAGGAGTGAACGGTTCATGTCCCATATGAAGCGACTCACTGTGTGCAGGCTGGTGTGTTCATCATTTAGGATCCTTGATTCAGTTTCTCCACCTCAGAGTTCTTTCCAGCTGTAAGGTCAGAAACACATTGTTAGCTCTCAGCAAACACTGCAGGAAGAAGTCCTCCAGCACAGAATCCACTCTAACTATTTTTAATCTACAGAGATTCAGCTCTCCGGGAACCATCACCGTAACGTGGTGGAGAGGTTTGTGTGTCCCTATGACCCTGAGGGCTGTGTTGTCTGGAGCCTGGAGCTCCTGGTAGGGTCTCCCATGGCAAATTGGTCTCAGGCGAGGGGCCAGACTAAGAATGGTTCATACAACCCCAATGAATAAACGAGGCAGAGGAGGAGTTAACCGGCCCGGAGGAAGCCCGGGCCAGTCAGCGAGTGCCTGGCGTGGCACCCCCCTCCTCTCCATCCTGTGGGTCGGGTGTGCTGTCACATGGGTGGCAGTGAAGGCCAGGGACCTCGACGGACCAGACCTGGGCGGCAGAGGCTGGCTCTGGGGA
Organism: Sebastolobus alascanus; assembly: GCA_916701645.2. NCBI lineage: Eukaryota > Metazoa > Chordata > Actinopteri > Perciformes > Sebastidae > Sebastolobus > Sebastolobus alascanus. Next base: position 8,524 of record CAKAOJ020000957.1, on the reverse strand, counting down.
CGTGGAACGTCACCTCTCTGTGGGGGAAGGAGCCGGAGCTTGTGCGGGAGGAGGAGCGCTACCAGTTAGATCTGGTAAGGCTTACCTCTACGCACAGCCTCGGTTCTGGAACCGTACTCCTGGATAGGGGTTGGACTTTATTCTTTTCTGGAGTTGCCCAAGGTGCGAGGCGCCGGGCGGGTGTGGCGATACTCACAAATCCCCGGCTGAGTGCCGCTATGTTGGAGTTTACCCCGGTGGACGAGAGGGTCGCCTCCCTACGCCTTCGGGTTATGGGGGGGAAAACTCTGACTGTTGTGTGTGCGTATGCCCCGAACAGCAGTTCGGAGTATTCGGCCTTCTTGGAGACCCTGAATGGAGTCCTGCATGGGGCTCCAGTAGGGGACTCCATAGTTCTCCTGGGAGACTTCAACGCGCACGTGGGCAACGATGGAGACACCTGGAGAGGCGTGATTGGGAGGAATGGCCCCCCTGATCTAAACCCGAGTGGTCGGTTGTTACTGGACTTCTGTGCTAGTCATGGACTGTCCATAACAAACACCATGTTCGAACATTAGGATGCTCATAAGTGTACGTGGTACCAGAGCACCCTAGGCCGAAGGTCGATGATCGATTTTATGATCGCATCATCTGATCTGAGGCCGCATGTCTTGGACACTCGGGTGAAGAGAGGGTCGGAGCTGTCGACTGATCTCCATCTGGTGGTGAGTTGGGTCAGACGGTGGGGGAAGACTCTGGACAGACCTGGTAAACCCAAACGGGTAGTGCGGGTGAACTGGGAACGTCTGGAGGAGGCCCCTGTCCGAGAGATCTTCAACTCACACCTCCGGCGGAGCTTTTCTGGCATCCCTGTGGAGGTTGGGAGCATTGAACCCGAGTGGGCGATGTTCAAAGCTTCCATTGCTGAAGCTGCGGCGGTGAGCTGTGGTCTAAAGGTCTTGGGTGCCTCAAGGGGCGGCAACCCTCGAACACCGTGGTGGACACCGGTGGTCAGGGAAGCCGTCCAACTGAAGAAGGAGGCCTTCCGGGATATGTTATCTCGGAGGACTCCCGAGGCAGTTGCAAGGTACCAACAGGCCTGAAGGGCAGCAGCCACTGCCGTGAAGGAGGCAAAGCAGCGGGTGTGGGAGGAGTTCGGAGCAGCCATGGAGAAGGACTTTCGGTCGGCACCAAGGTGCTTCTGGAAAACCGTCCGGCACCTCAGGAGGGGGAAATGGGGAACCATCCAAGCTGTGTACAGTAAGGATGGGACACTGTTGACCTCAACTGAGGAGGTAATCGGGCGGTGGAAAGAGCACTTTGAGGAACTCCTGAATCCGACTAATACGCCCTCTTTTGTAGAGGCAGAGCTGGAAGCTGATGGGGGATCATCATCAATTTCCCTGGTGGAAGTCACTGAGGTAGTCAAACAACTCCACAGTGGCAAAGCTCCGGGGATTGATGAGATCCGTCCAGAAATGCTGAAAGCTTTGGGTGTGGAGGGGCTGTCTTGGATGACACGTCTCTTCAACATTGCGTGGAAGTCGGTGACAGTGCCTACGGAGTGGCAGACCGGGGTGGTGGTTCCCCTCTTCAAAAAGGGGGACCAGAGAGTGTGTGCCAATTACAGGGGTATCACACTACTCAGCCTCCCTGGTAAAGTCTACTCCAAGGTGCTGGAAAGGAGGGTTCGGCCGATAGTCGAACCTCGGATTGAAAAGGAACAGTGCGGATTCCGTCCTGGCCGTGGAACAACGGACCAGCTCTTCACTCTCGCAAGGATCCTGGAGGGGGCCTGGGAGTATGCCTATCCAGTCTACATGTGTTTTGTGGACTTGGAGAAGGCGTATGACCGGGTCTCCCGGGAGATACTGTGGGGGGTGCTGCGGGAGTACGCCCAAAGCAAGAGCTGTGTCCGGATCCTCGGCAGTAAGTCGGACTCGTTTCCGGTGGGGGTTTGGCCTCCGCCAGGGCTGCGCTTTGTCACCAATCCTGTTCGTGATATTCACGGACAGGATATCGAGGCGTAGTCGGGGGGAGGAGGGTTTGCAGTTCGGTGTGCTGAGGATCTCATCGCTGCTTTTTGCAGATGATGTGGTCCTGTTGGCATCATCGGTCTGTGACCTCCAGCACTCACTGGATCGGTTCACAGCCGAGTGTGAAGCGGCTGGGATGAGGATCAGCACCTCTAAATCTGAGGCCATGGTTCTCAGCAGGAAACCGATGGATTGCCTACTCCGGGTAGGGAATGAGTCCTTACCCCAAGTGAAGGAGTTCAAATACCTCGGGGTCTTGTTCGCGAGTGAGGGGACAATGGAACGTGAGATTGGCCGGAGAATCGGAGCAGCGGGGGCGGTACTGCATTCGCTTTACCGCACCGTTGTGACGAAAAGAGAGCTGAGCCGGAAGGCAAAGCTCTCGATCTACCGGTCAATCTTCGTTCCTACTCTCACCTATGGTCATGAGGGGGGGGGGTCATGACCGAAAGAACGAGATCGCGGGTACAAGTGGCCGAAATGTGTTTCCTCAGGAGGGTGGCTGGCGTCTACCCTTAGAGATAGGGTGAGAAGCTCAGTCATCCGTGAGGGACTCGGAGTAGAGCCGCTGCTCCTTTGCGTTGAAAGGAGCCAGCTGAGGTGGTTCGGGGATCTAGTAAGGGTGCCCCCCCCCCGGGCTCCAAGAGGTTGAAGATGAGTATGAGTATGAGATTCAGCTCAGAGAAAATAGAATAAAAAATAGTTTTACTTACGAGATTCAGTGTGTTTCGCTGAAATAAAAAGACAAGACTAATTATTTATGTTGTCACAGTTGAAAATGTCAGACTTTGTCACCTTTGACCTTTCCAGTGATGACCTGCTCTTCTACTCACTCCAACTCATAAATAAATCCCTTCTACCTGTTTTTTTACATCATTTATTCTCCCTTCCATCATCATTCTATAGTCATATTATCACCAAACTGTGGCTCTGACTGCTTGTTGAAACAGATTCAGATGTGCTGGGAAGTGACATTAGTTTGGATAAAAGCATCAACTTAAAGTCTAAAATCAAAATAGAGGAAGACATGAGACGATGTTTCTGTTTGGGTTTCTCACCGTTCTTCTTTTTATAAATGATGAATCCAATCACAGCGATGAGGACGAGACCCAGAACAACCACTGCAGCGATGATAAGGACGGTCATGTAGGTGGGCTTCACTGTTGAGGACAAAACAACAACAAGTAGTCACAACAGAAATGGTGGTAATAATTCTGGGTCCAGAGGAGCACGTGCAGTAGTTTAATACTGATCTAAACCTTCAAATTATATATAAAAACTAGATGAAAACAAAACTTCCATCCACATAAAACTCCATGAAGTGCAGGACAGTGAGAGTGAACTAAATGTGTGTTTATCATCTCCATCACACCTGAGGCCCGTACTACGAAGCGAGTTCAACAGACCCTGGGTATGTTCTCGTTATCTGGCTTAACCAACCCTAACAAACGAGTTCCAGCTAAACTTTCCTACGAAGGTGGTTATCAACTCGGTAAGTCAACCCAGGGTTTCTCAGTCTGGTTATGAGCGCGTTCACGTGAACGGGGCGGTGTTTGCAGCATCTGACCAATCACTAACATGGACAAGTCTACTGTCAGCAGACAGACAGACAGAGCGGCACATATTACAAAGGAAGAGCAAACTATATTAGACAAATACGAAGAAGTTAAACACTTAATCCAGACTAAAAGTAACACAGTTGAAGCTGCTAAATGCAGGAAGGACAGCTGGCAGAAGAAAAAACTCCCGATGTGTGAATGCGTAAATTAACAGGCTTATTAATTTAACGGAACACTCAAAAGTCGGATAAAGTCGTCGGCTTATAAATAGCAATAAGAAATTATATTGATGGCTGGATGGACGGTTACACGTTATTTTACCCATTATTAAACAAACGGCGTGTATAACTATTTAAACCTTCTGTCAGGTGCGTCCCCGTCTCCTGCGGTGTGAAACGGACTCAAGAGCAAGTAAAAAAATAAATATAAAAATATAATTCAAAGCAGTAATCACCCGCAGCATAAATCAATCTGTCCTTCCTGCATTTGTCAGTTTAAACTGTGTTGTTTTTAGCCTGGTTTATGACTTAAACTTCTTCGTATTTGTGTAATATTACCATACGATCTGCACACTGAGCTCTGATTGGTCAGTAGACGGTGTTTTTCTTCGAGTTGATCTCTTATCTGGAACATAACCTGCTCCGGAGCAGGTTAGCCGTTCAGCGTAAGTTACCATGGAGATCTACCCCGGTAAGAAGTGATCCGCCTTCGTAGGACGGAAAACCCAGAAGGGTTAAACCTGAAGTTACCTCGATAACGCCAAATCCTGCTTCGTAGTACAGGCCTCAGATCTCAGTCTTACCTGTGTTGCTCCTGATCACTGCTTCATCCAGTCTGGTGACGATGTCGTCCTTCACACCAGAGAGCTGAAACACACAGTCGTACCTCCTCCAGTCTTCAGGTTTGACTGATGACAGTTTCAGGTCAACACTCATCTGGAAGGTTCCATCGTGGTTGGGGAGGATCTCTCCGTGGTCCACGTCCTCATGAAGCTGCTCTCCATCTTTCCTCCAGAACAGATCAGATACGCGCGGGTAGAAACCTGTAGCGTGGCAGCTGACTGGAGAGGAGGGAGTCTTCTGGAGGAGAGACACTGAGGGAAGCTCTGGAGAGTAGAGACAACAGTATTATTAGTTACTGTATATTAATATTAGAATTCCTGTTTGATGTTATGTATTTTAAATGCCTTCGTAACAGATAGAGGAGAGAAAGCAACGATGCACTTCACAATCCTCATCCTCACCCTCTTCAATTTCAACCTCTAACTGGAGACCTTCTGACTCTTACTCACATCTTATTCACAGTTTTGAAATCTACAGCGTGTAAGAACATTTCTGGCTCTTTGTTTATTTTTCTTCTACCATAGTGTAGTTATAGTAACAGTAGGTTTCTGTATGTTGGTAACATTTACTCTAATGTTACAGTAGGTCTCTGTATGATGGTAACATGTACTGTAATGTTATAGTAGGTCTCTGTATGATGGTAACATGTACTGTAATGTTACTGTAGGTCTCTGTATGATGGTAACATGTACTGTAATGTTACTGTAGGTCTCTGTATGATGGTAACATGTACTGTAATGTTACAGTAGGTCTCTGTATGATGGTAACATGTACTGTAATGTTAAAGTAGGTCTCTGTATGATGGTAACATGTACTGTAATGTTACAGTAGGTCTCTGTATGATGGTAATATGTACTGTAATGTTACTGTAGGTCTCTGTATGATGGTAACATGTACTGTAATGTTACTGTAGATCTCTGTATGATGGTAACATGTACTGTAATGTTACAGTAGGTCTCTGTATGATGGTAACATGTACTATAATGTTACTGTAGGTCTCTGTATGATGGTAACATGTACTGTAATGTTACAGTAGGTCTCTGTATGATGGTAACATGTACTGTAATGTTACAGTAGGTCTCTGTATGATGGTAACATGTACTGTAATGTTACTGTAGGTCTCTGTATGATGGTAACATGTACTGTAATGTTACTGTAGGTCTCTGTATGATGGTGACATGTACTGTAATGTTACTGTAGGTCTCTGTATGTTGGTAACATGTACTGTAATGTTACAGTAGGTCTCTGTATTATGGTAACATGTACTGTAATGTTACTGTAGGTCTCTGTATGATGGTAACATGTACTGTAATGTTACTGTAGGTCTCTGTATGATGGTGACATGTACTGTAATGTTACAGTTTGTCTCTGTATGATGGTAACATGTACTATAATGTTACAGTAGGTCTCTGTATGATGGTAAAATGTACTGTAATGTTACAGTAGGTCTCTGTATGATGGTAACATGTACTGTAATGTTACAGTAGATCTCTGTATGACGGTAACATGTACTGTAATGTTACAGTAGGTCTCTGTATGATGGTAACATGTACTGTAATGTTACAGTAGGGCTCTGTATGATGGTAACATGTACTGTAATGTTACAGAAGGTCTCTGTATGATGGTAACATGTACTGTAATGTTACAGTAGGTCTCTGTATGATGGTAACATGTACTGTAATGTTACAGTAGGTCTCTGTATGATGGTAACATGTACTGTAATGTTACTGTAGGTCTCTGTATGATGGTAACATGTACTGTAATGTTACAGTAGGTCTCTGTATGATGGTAACATGTACTGTAATGTTACTGTAGTCTCTGTATGATGGTAACATGTACTGTAATGTTACAATAGGTCTCTGTATGATGGTAAACATGTACTGTAATGTTACAGTAGGTCTCTGTATGATGGTAACATGTACTGTAATGTTACAATAGGTCTCTGTATGAACATGATACTGTAACTTAGGTATGCTGGTAACATGTATGTAATGTTACAGTAGGTCTCTGATGATGGTAACATGTACTGTAATGTAACTTTAGGTATGTATGATGGTAACATGTACTGTAATGTTACAGTAGGTCTCTGTATGATGGTAACATGTACTGTAATGTTACAGTAGGTCTCTGTATGATGGTAACATGTACTGTAATGTTACAGTAGGTCTCTGTATGATGGTAACATGTACTGTAATGTTACAGTAGGTCTCTGTATGATGGTAACATGTACTGTAATGTTACTGTAGGTCTCTGTATGTTGGTAACATGTACTGTAATGTTACAATAGGTCTCTGTATGATGGTAACATGTACTGTAATGTTACTGTAGGTCTCTGTATGATGGTAACATGTACTGTAATGTTACAGTAGGTCTCTGTATGATGGTAACATGTACTGTAATGTTACAGTAGGTCTCTGTATGATGGTAACATGTACTGTAATGTTACTGTAGGTCTCTGTATGATGGTAACATGTACTGTAATGTTACTGTAGGTCTCTGTATGATGGTAACATGTACTGTAATGTTACTGTAGGTCTCTGTATGATGGTAACATGTACTGTAATGTTACTGTAGGTCTCTGTATGATGGTAACATGTACTGTAATGTTACAGTAGGTCTCTGTATGATGGTAACATGTACTGTAATGTTACTGTAGGTCTCTGTATGATGGTAACATGTACTGTAATGTTACTGTAGGTCTCTGTATGATGGTAACATGTACTGTAATGTTACTGTAGGTCTCTGTATGATGGTAACATGTACTGTAATGTTACTGTAGGTCTCTGTATGATGGTAACATGTACTGTAATGTTACAGTAGGTCTCTGTATGATGGTAACATGTACTGTAATGTTACTGTAGGTCTCTGTATGATGGTAACATGTACTGTAATGTTACAGTAGGTCTCTGTATGATGGTAACATGTACTGTAATGTTACAGTAGGTCTCTGTATGATGGTAACATGTACTGTAATGTTACAGTAGGTCTCTGTATGATGGTAACATGTACTGTAATGTTACTGTAGGTCTCTGTATGATGGTAACATGTACTGTAATGTTACAGTAGGTCTCTGTATGATGGTAACATGTACTGTAATGTTACAGTAGGTCTCTGTATGATGGTAACATGTACTGTAATGTTACAGTAGGTCTCTGTATGATGGTAACATGTACTGTAATGTTACAGTAGGTCTCTGTATGATGGTAACATGTACTGTAATGTTACTGTAGGTCTCTGTATGATGGTAACATGTACTGTAATGTTACAGTAGGTCTCTGTATGATGGTAACATGTACTGTAATGTTACAGTAGGTCTCTGTATGATGGTAACATGTACTGTAATGTTACAGTAGGTCTCTGTATGATGGTAACATGTACTGTAATGTTACAGTAGGTCTCTGTATGATGGTAACATGTACTGTAATGTTACAGTAGGTCTCTGTATGATGGTAACATGTACTGTAATGTTACAGTAGGTCTCTGTATGATGGTAACATGTACTGTAATGTTACAGTAGGTCTCTGTATGATGGTAACATGTACTGTAATGTTACAGTAGGTCTCTGTATGATGGTAACATGTACTGTAATGTTACAGTAGGTCTCTGTATGATGGTAACATGTACTGTAATGTTACAGTAGGTCTCTGTATGATGGTAACATGTACTGTAATGTTACAGTAGGTCTCTGTATGATGGTAACATGTACTGTAATGTTACAGTAGGTCTCTGTATGATGGTAACATGTACTGTAATGTTACAGTAGGTCTCTGTATGATGGTAACATGTACTGTAATGTTACAGTAGGTCTCTGTATGATGGTAACATGTACTGTAATGTTACTGTAGGTCTCTGTATGATGGTAACATGTACTGTAATGTTACAGTAGGTCTCTGTATGATGGTAACATGTACTGTAATGTTACAGTAGGTCTCTGTATGATGGTAACATGTACTGTAATGTTACAGTAGGTCTCTGTATGATGGTAACATGTACTGTAATGTTACAGTAGGTCTCTGTATGATGGTAACATGTACTGTAATGTTACAGTAGGTCTCTGTATGATGGTAACATGTACTGTAATGTTACAGTAGGTTTTTATGTTAAATGA
>CAKAOJ020000956.1:0-39730 GCA_916701645.2 Sebastolobus alascanus | reverse complement strand
TTTCCTGACTTCAAAGTGATCCGTTTGGTCAAAACACACACACACACACACACTCCCCTGTCCATCTTACATTCCACAGCCTAGGTTTCTTAACCTTTCGGTGACCCAGAGATTCACTCCAGCGGTGAAGCGTCAACCCCACCTAGTTTTCATCTGTGGTAATGTGACCAATAATTAAAGTGTTTAGAAGTCATCATGAGTTAGATTATTGACTTCTTTGTGTATAATCATTAATGGTATTGTAATACGTTTTAATGTTTTATCAGTGATGTTCAATAGATGTAATACCTTAAGTTTAAAGATGTTAAAAAGGAGTTATAACTTGAACTTAGAATTACATTTTTTTACAATCTTGATACTAATGTTTGATTAAAACATTAGTGGTTTTATAGTTTTTGATATGTGTCTGTCTCGTGCAAAAGAAAGGAAAAATTAGTAAAGAGGGAATTCTGATTTTTGCGCGTGTAAAGGTTTTTCAATAATGAATTGATCAGAGAAAGAGAGGGTCTCGAACCCCTCCCTCCCAGAGGGGGTTAAAGAAGAGATGACACAGAGTCAGAGTGCTGTTGTTGGAAGAAGTTGAGAAAGTTGTCCGCAGGGAGATGACTCCAGCAAGAGCTCTCCAGAACTTATATACATACATTTCATTTGTGTGTTTATTTTCTACCTCATGTTCATTTTTCTGAGTCAAGTGACTTCTAAAGGACAGCATTTTAAAGATCTTTTGTTTATCTCGCGTGATTTAAATGCTAAGTGCTTGCCAGCATTTCTAGTTTTTCCGTGAAATAGATAAATTCTAAAGCTTCAGAAGATAATCCGACTTCAGCTTTTTGATCTCTTTCAACGAGTAATCAGCCAACGGACTTCAACTCCCACATTTAATGTTCTGACGAGAAAGTTGAATGTTCTCCACGCTTTGCTGTTTGGTATCCCGGGCCAGCTGAACCGATCTCATCCAACCCATCCAAGGGGCTTGTCTATCCAGACAACGTGTGAGGAAACGGCCTCTGGACCCACAGAACCAACTGCAGCGATAAGTGAATGTTCCGTGGCTTTATGATCAATAGTTGTTTGTCAGACATATCTTCTAAATTTCCTAATCTTCCAAATTATAACTGCAACTTTTATAGCTTAGAGAGAATAATCAGACTTTCCCTCACTACTAAAGTTCCAATCAGAATTGCTTCATTGAATTTTCATTTCATTCATTCATTCATTAATTAATTAATTACCAGTGTTAATTAGTCATTTGTATATTCATCACTTCATTTATTCAATTATCACGATTTATGGTAAATAAATGTTTCACTTTATCACTACGTCATGTCTGTGTGTGTATTTCAAAGCAGAACTGTAGATCAATGAATTCAGAACTTATACTTCAGACTTGAGATTGATTAATGATCAATACTTCTATCACAATAGTTTCTGCTTTTCCTATAAAAAGTGGTGGTGCCCCGAATTGAGTATTTCTTTATTTAACGAGTGCAAATCTTTAATTACATGTAGTGGTTAACGCTACAAAGTACAATTTCCAATACTACAGTATGTTAAAATCCTGAAGGCTCTACAGTCTGAGAGAGCCTTTTGCAAGGAACAGCTGACTGACGTCAAAGCCAAGAGCAAGGAGAAGGATGAAACCATCGGCTTTCTTCAGCAACGTCTTGCTGAAGAACACAACAACGGCCTCTCAGTCGAACAACACTGGAGTGCCAAGCTCAACCAGGACAACGCTCTTTGGCAAGAGGTGAGCGAGAGTAATCTGATGGCCGTGAACGCCGACTGGGAAAATCGTTGGCTTGTGAGGCAGGAAGAGGCAGTCGCAGAGCTCAAATCTGTGCAGGAGGCCTTCGTCATGGAGGTGAACCAGGTGATCACCGCAATAACAACGGAAAAGAAGGCTCTCATCCAGAGCGAGGCAGAGTGGAGCATTAAACTCACCGCTCTGGAAGTACAGTTGGCTGCAAAGGACGAGAGCTTGAAGAAAGCGCAGGAGCTGCAACAACAGAGCAGACAAACCGAGGAGGATTGGCGCAACAAACTGAGCCAATCGGAGGACGACGTCAAGTTCCTTATCAAGCGAAGCATCGACCTCCAGGTGCTCGCTATGAAAACGGACAAGGACAAGAAGAAGGACAAGAAGTTGGTCGAAAAAATCCTGAAGAAGGAGAGGAAGAAGGAGCAGGAGAGACAGAAGACAGAGGAGCAACAGGAGAAGAGAGAAAAGAAGGAACTGGAAAGACAAGAGAAGGAGAGGAAGGATAGGGAGAAGAGAGGGGAGTAACATCCCTTATCTCCTCCTCACCCTTCCCCTATCCCCATCCCCCTTCCTACCAAACACCGCCCCACCCCTTTACACCCCCTCACTTATGGGTTTACTCCGGGTGATCCGGTTTCCTTCTACGCAAAGACATCCATCCACTCTCCCTCCTCTCCAAGGTGACATGGTGCCAGAGTGATTCTCCCCGTGTCTGTACGGGTTTTCCACCGGCTACGCCGGTTTCCTACATAAATAACAACAATAAAAAGTTTTCTATTATCTATACTGCAAATATTGCAATACTTTCATCAGTGGGCCATAGGTTCAAACTAACTTCAACAAAGACCAAGATTTTACATGTATCACCCAGAAATTGTTTTTTCAAAGATTTCTGAGGACAAACAGGTTTATGATATGCAATAAAAGCCCCAGATCAGATATGAAACCAAGCAGGAAGCAGTTATGGTGTATGCCAATTCATTGGTTGCGATCTAATATGCTGTATACTGTGGGTCCTCTAAGAAAAGATCAACAGAAAACATGAATTCTTTTTATAGTTTTATTGATGGTAATTACCCATGGTTTTAATTTGATCACTCATCCGGTAATAATCATGGCTTGAAAATTAAACTGACTTCCTTATCGCAATAGAAAAATGTATACTTAATACGTTGTACAATACTGGTTTTGGTCCAAACAAAAGTGGATCAGAAAAGCCAAGGCCAACTCAAGTTTCAAGTCTTCGAGCATCTTAGGCCCAGGAATGAAGTGGTGGTGAAAAGCTGAATGATTTAGCCTATTCATTTGAGCTATTCCCTTAAAGTATTCAAATTTAAATATGTTGTCAACTGGTTTGTGGTCATGTGATTTAAAAAGTGCTAAATAAATAACCATGAATCCCTTTCTTGCATCCTCCTCCTAAATAAACTTTTATATTATTTGGTTTCTTCAAAAAATCCACCACTGTCTTCTTGTTTGAGAATATGCACCAAAAGCACAATATCACCTGAAATCATAGGAGCCTCAAGGTAGGAGAGGCACATCCTGATTCTGTACAAGCCAATGTCATTTTGCTCAGAGGTATTTCATTACATTTTGCAACACCACATGGAAAAGACCACGGGGTGCAGTAGAGAGCTAATGCACTCTACCAGGCTCTACTGTAAGCCAGTATCATCAAGCGCATGTGTGTAAGCTCCAGGTTCTGCCTACAAATAAGGTTTAACATCAAAATGAGTGCGTTCAGGATATTATAAAGCTCTCTTAAGGATTTAATGAATGACTTTCTCTTGTCATAAATCTGATTATTAACTATAAAAACAAGGCTGGAGGATCAGCCGATGTTCAGTACCCGGGAAATATGTTCACCCACGGTACAGACAATTTCCTCGCCAAGCTTCAGCACTTTGTTGCTGTGAAGCTGTGAACTGCTGCTCAGCAGGTTTTGGTTGGTGACAGGACAGGCAGAGAGAATCTGACCTCTGACCTCAACTGGTCCTCTTTCAGTGCAAGACGTTGCCTAACAGTGTGACAAATCACTTATGATGTTTTGAAACAGATTTTGTCAAACGTATTCAGTATTTGACTAAATGCCGAGTAAGACGACATGACAATAATACAGCATTTTGAAACTGAACAGATGTGCTTACCACATTATTTTTGTTTTTTTCTAATGAATCAAATGTAAAATCTCGACTCAACAAGGTTAGCTGCTGAAACACTTTGGCCAATATCATGAATTAAATACCTCACAGTCAAGGTTCCTCGACCCTCAGTAATAATGACGTGAACAATATTTGTATAGCACCTTATAACAAGGCAAGCCATCCTCATGGATGATTGTTTTCTGAATATCTTAAACCGCATCCTCTCCCATTTTAGTGTCTAGATCCGGTTCTGGATCCCTGATGGAAGTAACATGAAAGACTGGTTGAGTGGTGTCAAGGGTCGTCTGCTGTAAGACCAAGCCTTTACTGTAAAATACAAGTATTGTTGTGTTTAATAAGAATGTTTGGATTTGAATAGGAAATAAAGTGTAATATTTCATATTGTAATATTGTTAAGAAGGGCCTAAGTGAACTTCATATCATAGGTCATGTTGGGCTGTAGGCAGTTCTGCTTTTAGCACTTTTATTTGACAGTTTTTCAGTCTGGAGAAGTCATGTGACCAAAAGTGTACACTGTGCAGGGTGACATCATATTCAGAATGGGATGACATCATATTCAGAATGTGCTGACATCACTTTCAAAATGTGATGTCATCACATGTGATGTCATCACATTTTGAATGTGATGTCAGCATTGACATGTCATCACATTCCAAAACGTGTCACCAGTGCCTTTGAAGTGAGAATGTCAGAATGTTACATCTCCGTGGAATCCTCAACTCTAACTCAGTTACAATCTGATCTCTATGAGAGACGCATCTCTTCGTGGAAACAGAGCGAGAACTATTCCAACGCACAAACGCAAACTGTGTATCGTATCAGTATTACAGCTACATACAGTAATACCCGTACCGCAACAATATCCTCACCGATGAGTGAGATCATGATGGATCAGTGTGATGAGTGAGGTCATGATGGATCAGAGTGATGAGTGAGATCATGATGGATCAGAGTGATGAGTGAGATCATGATGGATCAGTGTCTGAAAAATGTCCGAGTAAAAAAGTAAAAAAAAAAGATGTCAGAGTAAAAAAGTCTGAAAAATGTCTGAGTGAAAATGTCTGGAAAAATATCCGACTAAAAAAAGTTTGAAAAAGTCAGAGTAAAAAAGTCTAAAAAAAATGTCCGAGTAAAAAAGTGTGAAAAATGTCCGAGTAAAAAAGTCTGAAAAATGTCTGAGTAAAAAAGTCTAAAAAAATGTCCGAGTACAAAAGTATAAAAAAAAGAAGACTGAAAAACATCTGAATAAAAATGTCTGGAAAAATCTCCGAGTCAAAAAAGTCTGAAAAAGTCAGAGTAAAAAAAGTCTGAAAAAAGTCAGAGTAAAAAAGTCTGAAAAAAGTCAGAGTAAAAAAGTCTGAAAAATGTCAGAGTAAAAAAGTAAAAAAAAAGATGTCAGAGTAAAAATGTCTGAAAAATGTCTGAGTGAAAAAGTCTGAAAAATGTCTGAGTAAAAAAGTCTAAAAAAAATGTCTGAGTAAAAAAGTCTGAAAAATGTCCGAGTAAAAAATTAAAAAAAAAGAAGTCTGAAAAATGTCTGAGTAAAAATGTGTGGAAAAATCTCCGAGTAAAAAAGTCTGAAAAATTTCTGAGTGTAAAAGTCTGAAAAATGTCAGAGTAAAAAAGTATAAAAAAAAGATGTCTGAAAAATGTCTGAGTAAAAATGTCTGGAAAAATCTCAGAGTAAAAAAAGTCTGAAAAATGTCTGAGTGAAAAAGTCTGAAAAATGTCTGAATAAAAAAAAGTGTGAAAAAGTCAGAGAAAAAAATTCTGAAAAATGTCAGAGTAAAAAAGTAGAAAAAAAAAGTCTTAGTAAAAAAGTGTGAAAAATGTCCGAATACAAAAAGCATAAAAAAAGAAGTCTGAAAAATGTCTGAGTAAAAATGTCTTGAAAAATCTCTGAGTAATAAAAGTCTGAAAAATGTCTGAGTGAAAAAGCCTGAAAAATGTCCGAGTACAAAAGTATAAAAAAATGTCCGAGTACAAAAGTATAAAAAAAAGAAGTCTGAGAAATGTCTGAGTAAAAATGTCTGGAAAAATCTCAGAGTAAAAAAATTCTGAAAAATGTCAGAGTAAAAAAGTAGAAAAAAAATGTCTTAGTGAAAAAGTGTGAAAAATGTCTGAGTGAAAAAGTCTGAAAAATGTCTGAGTAAAAAAAGTATAAAAAAAAGATTTCTGAAAAATATCTGAGTAAAAATGTCCGAGTAAAAAAAGTGTGAAAAAAGTCAGAGTAAAAAAGTGTGAAAAAAGTCAGAGTAAAAAAGTCTGAAAAATGTCTGAGTAAAAATGTCCGAGTAAAAAAGTAAAAAAAAAAGAAGCTAGAGTGAAAAAGTGTGAAAATAGTCAGAGTAAAAAAAGTCAGAAAAATGTCTGAGTGAAAAAGTCTGAAAAATGTCTGAATAAAAAAAGTGTGAAAAAGTCAGAGAAAAAAATTCTGAAAAATGTCAGAGTAAAAAAGTAGAAAAAAAATGTCTTATTAAAAAAGTGTGAAAAATGTCCGAGTACAAAAGCATAAAAAAAGAAGTCTGAAAAATGTCTGAGTAAAAATGTCTTGAAAAATCTCTGAGTAATAAAAGTCTGAAAAATGTCTGAGTGAAAAAGCCTGAAAAATGTCCGAGTACAAAAGTATAAAAAATGTCCGAGTACAAAAGTATAAAAAAAAGAAGTCTGAAAAATGTCTGAGTAAAAATGTCTGGAAAAATCTCAGAGTAAAAAAAGTCTGAAAATGTCTAAGTGAAAAAGTCTGAAAAGTGTCTGATTAAAAAAGTAAAAAAAAAAGAATTCTGAAAAATGTCTGAGTAAAAAAGTAAAAAAAAAAGAAGTACGAGTAAAAAAAGTCTGAAAAAAGTCAGAGTAAAAAAAGTCTGAAAAATGTCTGAGTGAAAAAGTCTGAAAAATGTCTGAGTGAAAAAGTCTGAAAAATGTCTGAGTAAAAAAAGTATAAAAAAAAGATTTCTGAAAAATATCTGAGTAAAAATGTCCGAGTAAAAAAAGTCTGAAAAAAGTCAGAGTAAAAAAGTGTGAAAAAAGTCAGAGTAAAAAAGTCTGAAAAATGTCTGAGTAAAAATGTCCGAGTAAAAAAGTAAAAAAAAAAGAAGCTAGAGTGAAAAAGTGTGAAAATAGTCAGAGTAAAAAAGTCTGAAAAATGTCTGAGTGAAAAAGTCTGAAAATGTCTGAGTAAAAAAGTCTGAAAAATGTCTGAGTGAAAAAGTCTGAAAAATGTCTGAGTAAAAAAGTCTAAAAAAACGTCTGAGTAAAAATGTCTGGAAAAATCTCAGTCAAAAAAGTCTGAAAATAGTCAGAGTAAAAAAAGTCTGAAAAATGTCTGAGTGAAAAAGTCTGAAAAATGTCTGAGTAAAAAGTCTAAAAAAATGTCCGAGTACAAAAGCATAAAAAAAAGAAGTCTGAAAAATGTCGGAGTAAAATGTCTGGAAAAATCAGAGTAAAAAAGTCTGAAAAATGTCTGAGTCATTGTTATATCACAGGCAATAAATTTATATTTATTCCCTTTTCTTTGGGGGAATATTTCTAATCTACTATGGCATCACTTCCCCCCTTACGATGTCATGTCGGGTCTAAATCGCCAAAGAATTTTAACTATTCATATCTTTGTGCACTTTGTAATAAATCATTTTCAATTCATACAAGTCTCTCCTGATTGAAATGTATTTATCCTTATACAGAGTTTGAAGGAAGACTGGTTGTCGTATAGGCGGACAGTCATTGTGCTTCCATCTATCTGCTTGCAGCCGTTTTTGTGAACGGGGATTATTATTGTAAATTGTGCACTTCGATATTTATTAAACGGCCACACTATAATGTAATTGTGAGGTGTTTAAATGCATGTCCTGTTTCCCTTTTAGTGTTGGTCGTCCCAACAGTAAGCACGCTGCGGGTCCGAGTGTAACCTTAATGAATTAAAGGTACGGTATATTGGTTTTATAATTATGAAAACATGGTTTTTAAAATGTGTATGAATTAATGTATTGTTGTCTAATTGTATGTTTATTTTTATAGGACTGTCTTCATGTGTGGTATTGACTGTCACTGTTTTTTCCCACATTGTTTAGAGTAACGGGCCTTTTTATTTTCTTTCTTGTTTTCTTTGTTTATTTTAGTATTATTATTTTTATTATTACTGGGAATAGTGCAATAGCGTTGATGGGTGTAGTGCAATAGTGTTGACGGGCATATGTGCAATAATTCTGATGGCGTGTGAAATCTTAGAGTCATAGCAGAACCAGGTGGAAGTTATAAGGCTCCAGATAAGCTTAGAGACCCCTTCTGGTGTAATCATAACCTGACGTTGGTTGCAGTGTCATCCACCTATCAGTTCCTGGGTGGAATATATATATACGATTTGTGGTTCTTGAGAGTGTGCAGTGACATTTCCCTTAAGGAATCATATTTGTGTTTAACTGTGTGGTTGGGTCCTAAAGTTTACTGTAGCCATTGACAGATTCCTGTGTATTTTGCTATCTAGATCAAGTGATTGTGCAGTGCCCGGTCCACCGTACCTATTCAAGGTTGCATTGTGCAGCTCTAAGTTGCCTTTCCTTTTTTTAGAATGTTTTTAAAATGCAAATTGTATAAATAAATTATATATATTCTTTGAACTGCCAGCCTCTCGTCCCGTTTATCCTGGACACTTACCTGTGTATAAGGTGCACTAGACTGGAAATTAATAGTTACAGTACTAAGTACAATTTCCAATACTACAGTATGTTAAAATCCTGAAGGCTCTACAGTCTGAGAGAGCCTTTTGCAAGGAACAGCTGACTGACGTCAAAGCCAAGAGCAAGGAGAAGGATGAAACCATCGGTTTTCTTCAGCAACGTCTTGCTGAAGAACACAACAACGGCCTCTCAGTCGAACAACACTGGAGTGCCAAGCTCAACCAGGACAACGCTCTTTGGCAAGAGGTGAGCGAGAGTAATCTGATGGCCGTGAACGCCGACTGGGAAAATCGTTGGCTTGTGAGGCAGGAAGAGGCAGTCGCAGAGCTCAAATCTGTGCAGGAGGCCTTCGTCATGGAGGTGAACCAGGTGATCACCGCAATAACAACGGAAAAGAAGGCTCTCATCCAGAGCGAGGCAGAGTGGAGCATTAAACTCACCGCTCTGGAAGTACAGTTGGCTGCAAAGGACGAGAGCTTGAAGAAAGCGCAGGAGCTGCAACAACAGAGCAGACAAACCGAGGAGGATTGGCGCAACAAACTGAGCCAATCGGAGGACGACGTCAAGTTCCTTATCAAGCGAAGCATCGACCTCCAGGTGCTCGCTATGAAAACGGACAAGGACAAGAAGAAGGACAAGAAGTTGGTCGAAAAAATCCTGAAGAAGGAGAGGAAGAAGGAGCAGGAGAGACAGAAGACAGAGGAGCAACAGGAGAAGAGAGAAAAGAAGGAACTGGAAAGACAAGAGAAGGAGAGGAAGGATAGGGAGAAGAGAGGGGAGTAACATCCCTTATCTCCTCCTCACCCTTCCCCTATCCCCATCCCCCTTCCTACCAAACACCGTCCCACCCCTTTACACCCCCTCACTTATGGGTTTATTCCGGGTGATCCGGTTTCCTTCTACGCAAAGACATCCATCCATTCTCCAAGGTGAGATGGTGGTTGAGTGATTTTCCCCGTGTCTGTGTGGGTTTACTCCGGGTGATCCGGTTTAATTCTACGCAAAGACATCCATCCACTCTCCCTCCTCTCCAAGGTGACATGGTGGCAGAGTGATTCTCCCCGTGTCTGTACGGGTTTTCCACCGGCTACGCCGGTTTCCTACATAAATAACAACAATAAAAAGTTTTCTATTATCTATACTGCAAATATTGCAATACTTTCATCAGTGGGCCATAGGTTCAAACTAACTTCAACAAAGACCAAGATTTTACATGTATCACCCAGAAATTGTTTTTTCAAAGATTTATGAGGACAAACAGGTTTATGATATGCAATAAAAGCCCCAGATCAGAAATGAACCAAGCAGGAAGCAGTTATGGTGTATGCCAATTCATTGGTTGCGATCTAATATGCTGTATACTGTGGGTCCTCTAAGAAAAGATCAACAGAAAACATGAATTCTTTTTATAGTTTTATTGATGGTAATTACCCATGGTTTTAATTTGATCACTCATCCGGTAATAATCATGGCTTTAAAATTAAACTGACTTCCTTATCGCAATAGAAAAATGTATACTTAATACGTTGTACAATACTGGTTTTGGTCCAAACAAAAGTGGATCAGAAAAGCCAAGGCCAACTCAAGTTTCAAGTCTTCGAGCATCTTAGGCCCAGGAATGAAGCGGTGGTGAAAAGCTGAATGATTTAGCCTATTCATTTGAGCTATTCCCTTAAAGTATTCAAATTTAAATATGTTGTCAACTGGTTTGTGGTCATGTGATTTAAAAAGTGCTAAATAAATAACCATGAATCCCTTTCTTGCATCCTCCTCCTAAATAAACTTTTATATTATTTGGTTTCTTCAAAAAATCCACCACTGTCTTCTTGTTTGAGAATATGCACCAAAAGCACAATATCACCTGAAATCATAGGAGCCTCAAGGTAGGAGAGGCACATCCTGATTCTGTACAAGCCAATGTCATTTTGCTCAGAGGTATTTCATTACATTTTGCAACACCACATGGAAAAGACCACGGGGTGCAGTAGAGCGCTAATGCACTCTACCAGGCTCTACTGTAAGCCAGTATCATCAAGCGCATGTGTGTAAGCTCCAGGTTCTGCCTACAAATAAGGTTTAACATCAAAATGAGTGCGTTCAGGATATTATAAAGCTCTCTTAAGGATTTAATGAATGACTTTCTCTGGTCATAAATCTGATTATTAACTATAAAAACAAGGCTGGAGGATCAGCCGATGTTCAGTACCCGGGAAATATGTTCACCCATGGTACAGACAATTTCCTCGCCAAGCTTCAGCACTTTGTTGCTGTGAAGCGGGTTTGGGGGGGAAAACCGGGGCTGCCTCCCCCAAGGTTTTTGGGGTTGGTGGAAAAAAGGGAAACAGGCCAAGAGAAAATCCTGACCTCAAAAAACCTTTTCAACTGGTTCCCTTTTTTGCAAAAATTCCAAATGTAAAATCATTTAACAAGGTTTTGAAAAAATTTTGGCCAAACGAAAAAATTAAAGTAATTTGCCCCTAAATTTGGAGTAAAAAAATTTTTGAACAATAAAAAAACCCATTTTGGGAAATTGCAAAATTTTTAAAACCCATTTATTTTTGTTTTTTTCCCCTAAGGGTTTAAATGAAAACGGGGTTTTTTAAAAAGGGGTTGCTGCTGAAACCCAACCTTTTGGAAAAATAAAAGAATTTTTTAATAAGAAGGGTTTAAATGGGAAATAAAGTGAATTTTTTTATTTGTAACATTTTAAAAGGGGCCAAGGGCCCATTCATGGATGTTGGGGTTTTCTGTTTTAAAAGCACCTTTTTTTTTAAAGTTTTTAGTGGGGGTTCTGGACCTGAATGGGGGGTACATAAAAAATGGGAGGGGTTAAATATTCGTTGTGTGCCCAACCTTTCAAAATTTAAAGTATTTTTGTGTTTAATAAGAATGTTGGTTTTGAATGGAAATTTAAAAGTGTAATTTTAATTGGAATTTTTAAGGGGGGCCTGGGGAACCTCAATCAATGGGTTAAAATTGTTTTGGGCCTTTGTGGCGGGCGGCTTTTAAGCCCCCTTTTATTTTACATTTTTTCCGCTAAAAGTAATGTCCCCAAAAATTTCCCCGTGGGGGTGAATCATATTCAGTGGGATGAATCATATTCAAAATGGGGTGAATCATTTAAAATGTGATGATACAGGGAGGGATCAAATTTTAAAGTGAGTCAGTTTGGAAAATGTATAATTTCCAAAAGGACCAGTGTTTAAAGTGAGAATGTTCAAAATGTTAATCTGGGGAAACCCCAATTTTAATATTTAAATCTGATTCAATGAGGGGAGACCCTTTGGGGAAAACAGAGGAAAATAACCCAAGGACAAGGAAATGGATCGTATCAGATTAAGTAATCATAATCCCCCTTTAGAACAAATATCCCAGGATGAGTGAGATCATGATGGATCAGGTGATGAGTGGGGTCATGATGGATCAGGTGATGAGTGGGGTCATGATGGATCAGTGTGATGAGTGAGGTCAGGGTGGATCAAAGTGTTTAGTGAGATCATGATGGATCAGAGTGATGAGTGGGGTCATGATGGATCAGTGTGATGAGTGGGGTCATGATGGATCAAAGTGATGAGTGGGGTCATGATGGATCAGAGTAATGAGTGAGATCATGATGGATCGGGTTTTAAAAGGGAGTAAAAAAAAAAAAGAGGGTCAGAGTAAAAATTTGAAAAAGGGTCGAGAAAAATGGGGGAAAATCCAAAAAAAAGGGGAAAAATCAGAGTAAAAATTTAAAAAATGTGGATGGTGTGAAAAGTGGGGTAAAAATGGAAAAAGTAGAAAAAAAATAAAAAAAAAATCAAAAAATGTTGAAAAAAAATCAAAAATGGATAAAAAGGGAAAAAAAAAGGTCTAAAAGGGTCAGGTAAAATTTTAAAAAGGTCTGGAAAAAATCAAAAAATGTTAAAAAAAATCAAAAAGGGTCAAAATGAAAAAAAAAAAAAGGTCTAAAAAGGGCCCAGTTTTAAATGGGGTCTAAAAATGGAAAAATTTTTTGAGTAAAATGGGGAAAAACCCCGAGTAAAAAGTGGAAAATGAGGGAAAAAAGGTCTAAAAAATGCCCGAGTAAAAAAGTAAAAAAAAAAAAAGTCAAGTAAAAAAAGTTGAAAAAGTCGAAAAAAAAATTCGGGAAAAATTTCCCGAAAAAAAAATTTAAAAAAAAAGAGTAAAAAAGTAAAAAAAAATGCCCGAGTAAAAAAGTTGAAAAATGTCCGAGAAAAAAAAAAAAAAAGGTTTTAAAAAAGTCGAGAAAAAAATTTAAAAAAAAAAAAAGTCTGAAAAATGTCTGATTTAAAAAGTAAAAAAAAAATGCCCGAGTAAAAAAGATAAAAAAAAAAGTCTGAAAAATGTCGAGAAAAAATTTGGTTCTGAAAAATGTCTAAAAAAAAAAAAGTTAAAAAATTTTGAGAAAAAAATTCAAAAAAAATGTCAAATAAAAAAGTAAAAAAAAAAAAAAGTTGAAAAATGTCCGAGTAAAAAGAAAAAAAAAAAGGCCTGAAAAATGTTTGAGAAAAAATGTTTTGGAAAAATCCCCGAGTAAAAAAAGTTGAAAAATGTTGAGTGAAAAAGCCTGAAAAATGTCGAGTAAAAAATTTAAAAAAAAAGGAAGTAAAAAAGAAAAAAAAAAGGTTTTAAAAAAAGTCAGAAAAAAAATTTTCGGGAAAAATTTCCCCGAGTAAAAAATTTAAAAAAAAGTTCAGAGAAAAAAAGTCTAAAAAAAGTCGAAAAAAAAAGTCTGAAAAATTTTGGAGAAAAAATTAAAAAAAAAAAAAAAAAAATTTTGAGAAAAAAAGTGGGGAAAAATTCCCCGAGTAAAAAAATTTGAAAAATGTCTGATTTAAAAAAGTTTGAAAAATGTCAAAATAAAAAAGAAAAAAAAAAAAGTTGAAAAATGCCCGAGTAAAAATCTAAAAGAAAAAAAAAGTTTGGAAAAATGTCTAAAAATTAAAAAAAAGTGTAAAAAAGTAGGGGAAAAAATTGAAAAATGTCGATTTAAAAAAAAAAAAAAGTTAGAAAAAAAAATGTTTTAGTAAAAAAGTTGAAAAATGCCCGAGTAAAAAAAAAAAAAAAAAGAAGTCTAAAAAATGTCTGAGTAAAAATGTTTGGAAAAATCCCCCAGTAAAAAAAGTCTGAAAAATGTCTGAGTGAAAAAGCCTGAAAAATGCCCGAGTAAAAAAGTTAAAAAAAATGTCAAAATTTTAAAAAAATTAAAAAAAAAAGTCGGGAAAAGTCTAAAAAAAAAAGGGGAAAAAACCCCGAGAAAAAATTCTAAAAAAAGTCAGAGAAAAAAATTTAAAAAAAAAGTCAAGTAAAAAATTTGAAAAAGGGCGAGTAAAAAGCCAAAAAAAAAGAAAAAAAAAAAAATTTTTAAAAGAGTAAAAAAGTTGAAAAAGTCGAAAAAAAAAAGCCTAAAAAAATGTCGAGTAAAAAAGAAAAAAAAAAATGCCCAAATAAAAATTTTAAAAAAAAAAGTCTAAAAAATGCCCGAGTAAAAATGTCGGGAAAAATCCTGAAAAAAATTGGTTTGAAAAAAAATGTTCGGGAAAAATTTCGGAAAAAAAATTTAAAAAAAGAATGAAAAAAAAAAGTCTGAAAAAGTCGATTTAAAAAAATTTAAAAAAAATGTCGAGTAAAAAAGTCTAAAAAATGTCTGAGTGAAAAGTCTGAAAAAGGGTTTCCGAGTAAAAAATAAAAAAAAAAGAAGTCGGAAAAATGTCTAAAAAGTAAAAAAAGTGGGGAAAAAACCCCCAGAAAAAAATTTGAAAAATGTCTGATTTTGGGAAAAAAAATTTTTTTCGGGGGAAAAAAGGGTAAAGAAAAAAAGGGGGTATAAAAAAAAATGTCCAAAAAAGTAAAAAAGAAAAAAATTTTTAAAAAGTAAAAAAAACCCGAAAAAAAGTCCAAAAAAAAAAAAAGGTTAAAAAAAAAGCCAAAGAAAAAAACCCAAAAAAAGGCCCAAAGAAAAAAAGTAAAAAAAAAGAGAAAAAAATTTTAAAAAAAGCCCTACAAAACCAAAAAAAAGAATCGGAAAAAAACAAAAAAGCAAAACCAAAGTAAAAAAGCCCAAAAAAAGTCCAAAGTGAAAAACCCGAAAAAAATTTGCCCCCAAAAAAGCCCCCAAAAGAAAAAAAGTGAAAAAAGTAAAAAAAAAAAAAAGGAAAAGGAAAAATTAAAAAGCAAAAACCCCAAAAAAAAAGGGAAAAAAGGCCCCCAAAAAAAAAAGAAAAAAAAAAAAACCCCCGAAAATTCAAAAAAAGCCAAAAAAAAAAGAAAAAGGAAAAAAAGCAAAAAAGCCAAAGAAAAAACTGAAAAAGGAAAAAGGAAAAAAAGCAAAAAAATGTCCTGGGGAAAAACCCAAAAAAGTCCAAAAAAAAAATTTTCCCAAAAAAAAAAAAAAAAAAAGAAAAAAAGCCAAAAAAAGCCAAAAAAAGAAAAAAAGTTGAAAAAAGTTAAAAGTAAAAAGTTTGAAAATGTCTGAGTCATTGTTAAATCAAAAGGAAAAATCAATAAACCCCGTTTTTTGGGGGGAAACTAAAAAACTATCCACACTTCCCCCTTACCCCCCCCCAGAATCAAATCGCCAAAGAATTTTAACTATTCATATCTTTGTGCACTTTGTAATAAATCATTTTCAATTCATACAAGTCTCTCCTGATTGAAATGTATTTATCCTTATACAGAGTTTGAAGGAAGACTGGTTGTCGTATAGGCAGACTGTCATTGTGCTTCCATCTATCTGCTTGCAGCCGTTTTTGTGAACGGGGATTATTATTGTAAATTGTGCACTTCGATATTTATTAAACGGCCACACTATAATGTAATTGTGAGGTGTTTAAATGCATGTCCTGTTTCCCTTTTAGTGTTGGTCGTCCCAACAGTAAGCACGCTGCGGGTCCGAGTGTAACCTTAATGAATTAAAGGTACGGTATATTGGTTTTATAATTATGAAAACATGGTTTTTAAAATGTGTATGAATTAATGTATTGTTGTCTAATTGTATGTTTATTTTTATAGGACTGTCTTCATGTGTGGTATTGACTGTCACTGTTTTTTCCCACATTGTTTAGAGTAACGGGCCTTTTTATTTTCTTTCTTGTTTTCTTTGTTTATTTTTAGTATTATTATTTTTATTATCACTGGGAATAGTGCAATAGCGTTGATGGGTGTAGTGCAATAGTGTTGACGGGCATATGTGCAATAATTCTGATGGCGTGTGAAATCTTAGAGTCATAGCAGAACCAGGTGGAAGTTATAAGGCTCCAGATAAGCTTAGAGACCCCTTCTGGTGTAATCATAACCTGACGTTGGTTGCAGTGTCATCCACCTATCAGTTCCTGGGTGGAATATATATATACGATTTGTGGTTCTTGAGAGTGTGCAGTGACATGTCCCTTAAGGAATCATATTTGTGTTTAACTGTGTGGTTGGGTCCTAAAGTTTACTGTAGCCATTGACAGATTCCTGGGTATTTTGCTATCTAGATCAAGTGATTGTGCAGTGCCCGGTCCACCGTACCTATTCAAGGTTGCATTGTGCAGCTCTAAGTTGCCTTTCCTTTTTTTAGAATGTTTTTAAAACGCAAATTGTATAAATAAATTATATATATTCTTTGAACTGCCAGCCTCTCGTCCCGTTTATTCTGGACACTTACCTGTGTATAAGGTGCACTAGACTGGAAATTGATAGTTACAGTACTAAATACAATTTCCAATACTACAGTATGTTAAAATCCTGAAGGCTCTACAGTCTGAGAGAGCCTTTTGCAAGGAACAGCTGACTGATGTTGGCAAATTATTCATAATTGTGCAATATTAATTTTCAGCATAATTTTTGGACAAAACCAAAAATTTCATATTCCACTTCTAAACGAACCAAAAGTGTTGACATTCTACACCACTAGTCTTCCACAGGAGTAGACGTCCAGCTGTACTTTTAAACAAGTACATTGTGGTTAGAATTATAATTTGAGAGATTTTGTTATTAACACTTTAAGCCTTCATAGTGTTATTTTGTTTAAGAACTTGCTTTTGCTGCTAATTCAAGTTAACCTTCTCTGTAGAACTTGAAAGAATTTTGGTTCAGCATTTGAATACCACGTATTCAATGCAATCTAGTCAAGTTGTCATAATTTGCTGTTTATCTAAGTGTTCCTTTAATGACACAGCGTGCCACCGGCCCTGTGTAACATAGAGAGCTTGTACCTGGCTGAACTGCCATGCATTTCAGCCAGACTGAGTTAAATTGAGCCTGATAGAGCCACAGCGTGCTACCAGCCCTGTGATATAAGTTTGCACCTAGCTGTTACTTTCACGCGTTCCAGCTTGAGTCACCTTTAAGAGACATCATCACAACTGTTACTGCCTTGCATCTCAGTTAGTGCATGTTGTGTGTAAGCAAACTTGTTTTGTAAACCTTTGTTTACTTTACTGGCCCCTTTTTGTTTTATTGCCCACTAGAGTCACTAGTTGGTGCTGTAGCTGCCCCTCCTCCACAGGAAGCTAACCCCAATAAAGTAAGCCAGTACATTATTTTTCTTGGTACTAGACACCTTGTTTAGGTTTACCCTCCATTCCAGGCATAACAATGGAGAACCCCTGTGTAGAGCTTTTCATTTCCTCTGTAGCACAGAGCCTAAACCCTGGCTGCCCTGAACTCATCAGCAGGTTGAGTTTCAGTGAGTGCAGGAAAGAAATGGAATCGCTACTCACAGACAGGTGTGATGCGCAGACCACATCCAAAGATTCATTGTTTAAATGCTTGCTTCTGATTTTTCACAGGCAAACCAGTCTTGCCGTTCAGAGCAAAGCAGCCCTGGAAAAGGAGGTAGATTCCCTAAGAACGCAAAATGCTTGTCTCCTCCATGAAGTTCAGACAGCAAACAAAAAGATGATGCGTTACTTAGAAGACCTGCATTCAGC
This sequence comes from Sebastolobus alascanus, assembly GCA_916701645.2. Taxonomy (NCBI): domain Eukaryota; kingdom Metazoa; phylum Chordata; class Actinopteri; order Perciformes; family Sebastidae; genus Sebastolobus; species Sebastolobus alascanus. Next base: position 22,209 of record CAKAOJ020000956.1, on the reverse strand, counting down.
AGAGTCAGATCTTTGCTCGCACAAAGAGCAATTGTTAGGGCTTAGATTAGAACATCTCACCCCACCACAGTCTGTCAGCCATTGTGATTCTGGTTACTCCGATTCACACTCCTCACTTGATGAGAGGTTAACCCCCTCTCCGCTCAGAAGTGAAAGATTTCCAACTGACTCAAAGTCCTTGGGAATGAAGTCAGCTCCACTGAGAGACAGTGCTAACGGCTACCTGACTTCCCATTTTTCTGATACTGACAGTGAAGCTACATGTAGTTTATCTTCAAGAAGATATTCTGCTCCATGTTCTTCTCAGCTACTGAGAAATGACATTTTCACCTGTGCTCCTTCCTCCAAAGGTTCAGCCTGTTCAGCCTCCTTTCCACTCTGTCACAAGAGTGATGACGGCTGTTCAGCCTCTGCTTCTCAGCCAGAGAGAACTTTAGCATGTGATGCACAAGTGCATTGTAATGCTAATTTAGTCTCGCCTTCACCAGAAAGGACCCCACAGAGTCCCCGCTATGAAGTGCTTGAACTCATAGCTAAAGACATTGAATGTTTTGATCCAGACAACTGTGATCATCACATTGATGACTACTTTAGAGAATTAGATCATAATCTAATTGATTTAACACACGCAACCCAAAGGGAGAAAGTTAAACTTGTGTGGAAAACCAGCTCTAAAGCTGTGCACAAGTTTATACAATCACAACCTCCCAGTGTCAGAAATGACTACAGTGAGCTCCGTCATGCACTGATAGAAGAATTCTCCTCTACTGCTGACGTGACCTCAGCGATGTTTGCAGCCCTCCAAATTAAACATTCACGTAGTGAGAATCCTAGGGATTACTACAGACGTTTAAGGCATGCATACTTCCAAGGTTAGAATGATCCAGGCTTAGAAGAAAACCCCATCTTCAAGTCCTTGTTTTTGCAGAACCTGCACCCATGTGTTCGCACCCATGTGGTACTCAGGACGCGTCAGGGTAACCCCTCACTGCTTGAGATAAGGAAGATGACACAGATAGCTTGGGAAACTCTGGTCATTTCCAAAAGGGGGGGCAAACCAACTGAGCCCACCAGCTCAAACACTGACGTGTCAAGCAGATCTGCCACCTCAAAAGACCACCTTCACAACAGGTCGAAGGGGGGTCACAAAAGGCTGCATAAGGACACTGAGCGTAACCGCCATGTCCACCAGTTGCGTAGAGATAGGCATTCACACAACAGAAGTGTTAGAAAGCCATACTCTGAAATTCTGTCCCAGAATTGGCGTGACCGGTCTGATGATGACCACAGCATCTCCGACCACAGTTCAGACTCTGACCACGGTTCAGAACATGGACATAACCTAGCAGACAGTGATAGCTACTCTGAGTGCCTCTCTGCCTCTGGCTACCTGGAGCGTTACAGCCCGGAGCCACGAGTCAAGCACAAGAGCTCCAGAGTTGTCTTCCCACGGTACTAGCTAACAGAAAGCTAACAGTGAGACAGATGCTAGATAACGGTGCCTTAATTTTTCCTCTTTTGCAGTTACTAGGGCAAACTTGAGTTTGTTAGCAACAGCAAACCCTAAATTCTGATAGGACTCAGACACCACTGTCCAACTTTACAAGTACACTTGGACCAACTCCTTGGTAGTATCTTGTTTAGAGATCACTAGTGCAAAACACTAGCTTAGGACACACCATTATAGCATCACAGAACCCGTCATACACCTGTTCTCATATTTTTAGGTGACACTCTCTGCATCTCACCTTAACACCTCTACATCTCTAACATTCCTGTTCTTCACTAACCTTATAATAACAGAGAAACACTAGTTATGTATTTTATACAGTGCTATTGTTGTTGTTTATCTGGTTTTATTTGTAACTTAGGGACTGTTCTTGCTTAGCCAAGATAGATAGTTTTAACCAATGCCCAGTTGGTCAATGAACTGCCCAGACGTTACAAAATTTGAATGAACTGTTGAATGAACTTTTCCAATCATGGATTTAACGACTTTCGAGTTGTCCCCAGGAGTGGAACTGAACAACCCCCAAGTTGTTTCCAAGGACCTGTGAACTGTTCAACCTCTAGCTTGCTCTTAAGGATGATGGACATCTTAAGACCAAAATGGGGGGATGTTGGACCTGACCATCCAAGATGGTGGCAAAGACATGAACTGCACTTCCCAGGATTCCTTTGGGTTACTCATTGAGTAGCTCCACCCATGGACTCAGTAACCATTTCCATTGGCTACTTTAACACGATGACTCATTCACAAGTACATGTGAATTTTACGTGGGATAAATAGGAAGGTCTCCTTCTTTTCTTTCTCTTTGCTCTCTTTGCTCTCTGCTCTTTGCTCTCTTGTTCCTGGCCTGTCAACACCCCTGCCCCGCAGGAGGTCAGCTGCGGCTCTTCTCACCTAAACTCTCCAGCCAGAGACTGCATGAAGAAGCAGCTCTTATCTGATCTATGTCTTGTTAGCAGACAGACATAGAAACACAAGGAACTTCTAAAGGCAGAAGACGCGAGTGCCTGCTTTTTGATCAACTAACTTCAACCAAGGAAGTTAGCACCAAGCCACCAAGCTGCAGAAACAGGACTGGACCAGTTTCCTTCCAGCTGCACAACTGGATCTCACACAGCAAGGACAACAACAGCTTCGACCCTGGAACCACAATCTTCTCCAGTCGGCTTTCTCCAATCCCTCCTTGGAATTACAACCCCTTTCTTCCATGTAGTGGTAACGTACTGGGCTTTACCTTAGCATTAGTAATTGCACACGGCTGAGCAAGACTGTTCAACTTAACTTCTGTAAATGTTCATGTATTGATTTGGTTTGATGTAATTCATTAAGTTTTACTGTTGTGATAGTGTTGTAGTCAGGATATTTGGTTAGCTGGCTTCGCCACATCTGATGTGTTTAGTTTATGCTCCACACAGACATAGGGTCTTGCATGCAAACTAACCATCTTTTCTAACTATCTTTATCATCTGACACACATTAACATCACTTACATAAACTGTGAATTGGTTTTAAACACAAACATACACCATTCAGATAACCCCAGCCCCCACATCACACCTCTTTGTTCTCCCTGAGCCCATGTGCTCCAAAGGACAAAGAGGTCATGTGGTGACACCCTGGCGGCCATCTTTGATCCGGCCATCTTTGTAGTTTTACAGTGCTCGTCATTTTGTTTTGTAGGCCATGCAGACATCAAAGACAAGTAGCCATCTTGTCTTGGTCTCTCTCTCTCTCTCTCTCTCTCTCTCTCTCTCACACACACACACACACATGCTCACACACTGTGTTTGGTTTGTTTAGTTTAGTTATTTAGTTAGATCAATATTGTGTTTTAACATTTATTATCTTATAAATAAATATTTGTGGATCATACATGCTGGTCTGTTTAATGTTGTACAAGAGTGAATAATGCCAACCGCTGCTGTGTCAAGAACTCCAAAATCCTTCAACCTTTACTATCTATTGATATAGTGATTTTTGGTTATAGTTATTAATTTAATTATTAATCAGAGTTCTAAATTGATAGTTTAGTATATTTAATGAGACTTAGCTATGAGACTACATTAATTTGCTATCGTTTTCTCTTTGTTTCAAAGAGTGGTGCCCCGAGGATGATTTAATACACATTAAATCATATTATTCATTATAATTAATAATTATTTTGATAATTATTATTTACTTTTGATAGCCATTTTAATGTCTTTTGAGCTTATACCAATGTAATTTGGTGCCCTGTTATTATTAATATATATTGATAATTAAGTAATATTAATTTTATTAATATTGATAATTTTCTTTAATATTGTCTAATAACTAGACCAGCTCCTACCTGCGTTCCCCAACACTGACGTCAAAGCCAAGAGCAAGGAGAAGGATGAAACCATCGGCTTTCTTCAGCAACGTCTTGCTGAAGAACACAACAACGGCCTCTCAGTCGAACAACACTGGAGTGCCAAGCTCAACCAGGACAACGCTCTTTGGCAAGAGGTGAGCGAGAGTAATCTGATGGCCGTGAACGCCGACTGGGAAAATCGTTGGCTTGTGAGGCAGGAAGAGGCAGTCGCAGAGCTCAAATCTGTGCAGGAGGCCTTCGTCATGGAGGTGAACCAGGTGATCACCGCAATAACAACGGAAAAGAAGGCTCTCATCCAGAGCGAGGCAGAGTGGAGCATTAAACTCACCGCTCTGGAAGTACAGTTGGCTGCAAAGGACGAGAGCTTGAAGAAAGCGCAGGAGCTGCAACAACAGAGCAGACAAACCGAGGAGGATTGGCGCAACAAACTGAGCCAATCGGAGGACGACGTCAAGTTCCTTATCGAGCGAAGCATCGACCTCCAGGTGCTCGCTATGAAAACGGACAAGGACAAGAAGAAGGACAAGAAGTTGGTCGAAAAAATCCTGAAGAAGGAGAGGAAGAAGGAGCAGGAGAGACAGAAGACAGAGGAGCAACAGGAGAAGAGAGAAAAGAAGGAACTGGAAAGACAAGAGAAGGAGAGGAAGGATAGGGAGAAGAGAGGGGAGTAACATCCCTTATCTCCTCCTCACCCTTCCCCTATCCCCATCCCCCTTCCTACCAAACACCGTCCCACCCCTTTACACCCCCTCACTTATGGGTTTATTCCGGGTGATCCGGTTTCCTTCTACGCAAAGACATCCATCCATTCTCCAAGGTGAGATGGTGGTTGAGTGATTTTCCCCGTGTCTGTGTGGGTTTACTCCGGGTGATCCGGTTTAATTCTACGCAAAGACATCCATCCACTCTCCCTCCTCTCCAAGGTGACATGGTGGCAGAGTGATTCTCCCCGTGTCTGTACGGGTTTTCCACCGGCTACGCCGGTTTCCTACATAAATAACAACAATAAAAAGTTTTCTATTATCTATACTGCAAATATTGCAATACTTTCATCAGTGGGCCATAGGTTCAAACTAACTTCAACAAAGACCAAGATTTTACATGTATCACCCAGAAATTGTTTTTTCAAAGATTTATGAGGACAAACAGGTTTATGATATGCAATAAAAGCCCCAGATCAGAAATGAACCAAGCAGGAAGCAGTTATGGTGTATGCCAATTCATTGGTTGCGATCTAATATGCTGTATACTGTGGGTCCTCTAAGAAAAGATCAACAGAAAACATGAATTCTTTTTATAGTTTTATTGATGGTAATTACCCATGGTTTTAATTTGATCACTCATCCGGTAATAATCATGGCTTTAAAATTAAACTGACTTCCTTATCGCAATAAGGGGGGCGCTGAACGGCGACAGCAATGGCGGGCGAGGGTATGGGTGGTTTGTTAGGCTCCACTCTTATCCTTTTATTCTGCTTCTCCCTGCTACTACTCGCTGTTTTAGCTACTGCTCTTAAACAAATGCCCAGAACAAGGACACGTCTAATACACAGATGTAATTCGGACAATAAGCACAGAGATAATGGAAATGTTTGCTTACTGCTGCTCTGCGGTTGGTTTTTGCTGGTGCCTCTTGGACAGTGCTTCAAATCGGAAAAACAAATGCCAAAAAGAGCCGACAACTTTGCAAAAAGAGCAGACAATTTTGCAAAAACAGCCGACAACTTTGCATACTTTAACGAAAGGCCAAAACTGAATCTCCTCGGACATGGATACCTCGTTATCTACTCCATCACCAGGCAAAAAGGATATTCCCTCGGCACACCAAACAAACAAAACAGTCAAAGAAAACGCAAGTGGAATGCTCCCAGTATACTACTGTTCCTGATCTTATTATCCGGAGACGTACAATTAAACCCCGGCCCATCAACGAGCCATTCCCCGGAGCGGGCACTGGCGGATGGGCTAACCGAGGGGCGGCTGGGTGCGGGCCCCGCTGGAGCGGCGAGCTCGGCTGGAGCGGTGCGCCTGGGGGCTGCGCGCGGACCGCACGGGGAGACGGCCTCGATGATGGGCCTGTCGGAGCTACTTGCGTTTGACGTGTCTCGTGGTGGGACTGGCCGAGGAGACCCCGGTCCACCTGTCAGCACGGTTTCCCACCTAGATGGTCATGATTTGTCCGGTGAGTCTGAACAGCCACACTCTGAACTACTACACGCTCAGAGACAATCTCCACCAGCGCGCATAATGTGCGCAGCTAATGGGACGCTTAAACCACACTGTGAAAAAGGAACCCGATCAACACGTAAACAACATGAATTTAGATTTTTTCAGACTGTAAGTCATGCAAAGGTGATATGGGACTCTGTGTCTAAACCTAGATCCTGGGTGGACACTTGAACATTCGGAGTATCATATCAAAAGGTGATCAAATTCAACATCTATTGATGGATTCTAATCTGGACTTCCTAGCTCTGAGTGAAACCTGGCTTAATTGTAATATTGCAACCAGCATGATAGATGTTCCCGGCTATGTTTGCTACAGAAAGGATAGATCATTTGGAAAGGGAGGGGGCGTATTGTTTTATGTCAGAGACACTTTTAAATGTAGAGAAATCAAACTGGACACATCTTTAGAATGCCTAGCTTTAAATGTAGTACTGTCCCCCAAGATGAATTTTAACATTGTAATCCTGTATAATCCACCATCACATGACATCTCATTTTATAATGACTTAGATGAATTGCTTAAACTGCCAATTTTTCGATCTGAATCACTCTTCTTTGGAGACTTTAATATAAACTGGTTAGATAAAAATTACAAACAAAAGTTGAAAATGATACTATCAAAACATAATTTTCAACAGATGGTTAAGGGTCCAACAAGAATCACTCGAACGAGCAATACCATGATTGACTTGATAGTCACAAACAGACCAGAACGAGTCACAAGGACGTATAATTTATTAACAGGCCTTTCTGACCATAACATGACCCTGATTGTCAGAAAACTAACAAAACAGCGTCTACCAAGGTTTATTAGTGGACACAAATCAGGGAATGCAGGCATTCCCAAAGACAAAATTCCACAATTTGAAAATGAACTTAATAATATTAACTGGAATAATGTTTTACAAAACAATGATCTAGAAAACTGTAGCAACACTTTGACAAAAACTCTCACAGAACTGATTGATAAATATACACAAATTTTTAAATGCAAACAAAGAAGAGTCTCCTTACCCTGGCTAAATAATGATATCCGCCAGTTAATGAAAAAAAGAGACACTGCACTGAAAAAGTCCCTGACAACCAAAATAAATACAGATCTTCTTATCTTCAAGGGTTTGAGAAACATGGTAGTAAGGGAACTGCGTAAGGCAAAAACCAGATACTTTACACAACTTATTATGGAATCTAAAGGAAATAGCACGTCTCTCTGGAAACACTTAAACAGTCTCACTAAACTTAAGCCCAGTCATCAAAAATCTATATCAGAGCTGGAAGTAAATGGAGCGATTAGCTCTGACAGTACAGAGATAGCAAATTAATTTATTAAATACTTCACCCAATCAGCGGAGGAGCTTGCTGAAAATTTTGAGCCAGTAAAACTGCCACAGGTTACTACGACCAATTCTTCAGAATCCTTCTACATCAAAGAGGTTGACCAAGAGAAAGTGGGTAAAATCATCAATAAATTAAATAATTCAAAGGCAAAGGATCTGTTTGGGCTGGACACTACACTAATCAAAACACACGGATCCACCCTGATTAAACCTATAACACATCTGATAAACCTTTCCATCAGAACTGGTAAATTCCCACAAAACTGGAAAACAGCTATCATCACGCCAATTTTTAAAGCTGGAGCACCAGGCCAAGTAGACAACTATAGACCCATTTGTATTCTACCTGCTTTCTCAAAGGTCCTGGAAAAAGTCATTGCAGAACAACTAGCTGACCACCTCGAAACCAACAATCTTATTTCACATATGCAATTTGGTTTTAGGCAAGGGTACTCAACAGAAATGGCCAACTGTTACCTCACTGAGAATATCAAGAGCTACCTTGACAAGGGTAATGTGGTGGGAGCGGTGTTTCTAGACCTTAAAAAGGCTTTTGATACCGTGAACCACAACATACTCCTGAAGAAACTTAGTGCCTTTAATTTTTCAGACCAAGCAACTAGCTGGTTTGCATCATATCTCCAATGTAGAGAGCAACGTGTCAAAGTTAACGACAAATACTCATTCCCCCAACAATCCAAAATGGGCATTCCTCAAGGCTCAATCTTGGGCCCGCTGCTTTTCAGCTTATATATAAATGACTTGCCATCATGCTGCAAAACAGCTGGATGTCAAATGTACGCTGATGACACAGTCATTTACGTGTCAGCTAAAAACCCTTGTGTAGCAGCAGAGACACTATCTAATGAAATGGAGGGTGTATCACAATGGCTCAAAAATAACCATTTAACTTTAAATCTTAAGAAGACTGTGTCAATGTGTTTCTCAATTAGAAGGAGAGCACAAGAGCTTACAATCAAAATTGATCAACAGGAAATAAAGGAAGTCAATGATTTTAAATTTCTAGGTGTAATTTTGGATCCACAACTCAAATTTGACAAACATGTTAAAAAGTTATGCAAGAAAGTAAAGGTAAATCTGAACTGTTTTAGAATGATACGACAATACATACCCCTTAACGCAGCTCAATTGTTTATGCATGCCATGATATTTTCACACCTGTCTTATTGTGTTACTGTATGGAGCCAGGCTTCACAGTCAACTGTCAAACCTGTTGCATCGCTATATAAACAAGCACTGAAAATAATGGATCAAAAACAAATGAAATGGCACCACTGTATTATTCTGAAAAAGTATAAGCTGCTCAGTTTTGATAGTTTTATCAAACTTTCTTTTATCAAACTGATTTTTAAATGTGTGAACAATCTCGCCCCAGCTGTACTCTGTCCATATGTCACAAAAATGAATACCAATAGAATAGCCACCAGGGGATCAAACAAATGGTAACTGCAGAGTGGCACAGCGTAAAACAAGGGAATACATTTCTGGAACGCTCTACCAACGGAAATAAAAACACAACCTGACCTGAAAACGTTCAATGAAAAGGTGAAACACTGGCTGAAACTAAACCAAACCTGCGATCACTGATTATTTATTGGGAACTAACATATTTAATTCGACTGCATTGTAAGATGTTGTATTATGTGATTTTATGTATGATGTGCTATTCTGTATTTTCTTTTTTTATTTTATCTTCTTTTTCTTAAAAGCCTAACCAGGGACAAGGTCTGCAAATTAGCTATGGCTAGAAGTCCTATATACGTTGCATCGGTTGCACTTTAATTAAGTGTAACAATGCCTATGTATTGTCCCTGTCAAATAAACTAATAAATAAAATAAATAAAAATAGAAAAATGTATACTTAATACGTTGTACAATACTGGTTTTGGTCCAAACGAAAGTGGATCAGAAAAGCCAAGGCCAACTCAAGTTTCAAGTCTTCGAGCAACTTAGGCCCAGGAATGAAGTGGTGGTGAAAAGCTGAATGATTTAGCCTATTCATTTGAGCTATTCCCTTAAAGTATCCAAATTTAAATATGTTATCAACTGGTTTGTGGTCATGTGATTTAAAAAGTGCTAAATAAATAACCATGAATCCCTTTCTTGCATCCTCCTCCTAAATAAACTTTTATATTATTTGGTTTCTTCAAAAAATCCACCACTGTCTTCTTGTTTGAGAATATGCACCAAAAGCACAATATCACCTGAAATCATAGGAGCCTCAAGGTAGGAGAGGCACATCCTGATTCTGTACAAGCCAATGTCATTTTGCTCAGAGGTATTTCATTACATTTTGCAACACCACATGGAAAAGACCACGGGGTGCAGTAGAGCGCTAATGCACTCTACCAGGCTCTACTGTAAGCCAGTATCATCAAGCGCATGTGTGTAAGCTCCAGGTTCTGCCTACAAATAAGGTTTAACATCAAAATGAGTGCGTTCAGGATATTATAAAGCTCTCTTAAGGATTTAATGAATGACTTTCTCTGGTCATAAATCTGATTATTAACTATAAAAACAAGGCTGGAGGATCAGCCGATGTTCAGTACCCGGGAAATATGTTCACCCACGGTACGGACAATTTCTCGCCAAGCTTCAGCACTATGTTGCTGTGAAGCTGTGAACTGCTGCTCAGCAGGTTTTGGTTGGTGGACAGGACAGGCAGAGAGAATCTGACCTCTGACCTCAACTGGTCCTCTTTCAGTGCAAGACGTTGCCTAACAGTGTGACAAATCACTTACGATGTTTTGAAACAGATTTTGTCAAACGTATTCAGTATTTGACTAAATGCCGAGTAAGACGACATGACAATAATACAGCATTTTGAAACTGAACAGATGTGCTTACCGCATTATTTTTGTTTTTTTCTAATGAATCAAATGTAAAATCTCGACTCAACAAGGTTAGCTGCTGAAACACTTTGGCCAATATCATGAATTAAATACCTCACAGTCAAGGTTCCTCGACCCTCAGTAATAATGACGTGAACAATATTTGTATAGCACCTTATAACAAGGCAAGCCATCCTCATGGATGATTGTTTTCTGAATATCTTAAACCGCATCCTCTCCCATTTTAGTGTCTAGATCCGGTTCTGGATCCCTGATGGAAGAACATGAAAGACTGGTTGAGTGGTGTCAAGGGTCGTCTGCTGTAAGACCAAGCCTTTACTGTAAAATACAAGTATTGTTGTGTTTAATAAGAATGTTTGGATTTGAATAGGAAATAAAGTGTAATATTTCATATTGTAACATTGTTAAGAAGGGCCTAAGTGAACTTCATATCATAGGTCATGTTGGGCTGTAGGCAGTTCTGCTTTTAGCACTTTTATTTGACAGTTTTTCAGTCTGGAGAAGTCATGTGACCAAAAGTGTACACTGTGCAGGGTGACATCATATTCAGAATGGGATGACATCATATTCAGAATGTGCTGACATCACTTTCAAAATGTGATGTCATCACATTTTGAATGTGATGTCAGCATTGACATGTCATCACATTCCAAAACGTGTCACCAGTGCCTTTGAAGTGAGAATGTCAGAATGTTACATCTCCGTGGAATCCTCAACTCTAACTCAGTTACAATCTGATCTCTATGAGAGACGCATCTCTTCGTGGAAACAGAGCGAGAACTATTCCAACGCACAAACGCAAACTGTGTATCGTATCAGTATTACAGCTACATACAGTAATACCCGTACCGCAACAAATATCTTCCTTATTTGATATCTGTTCGGTTATAATGGCCCAAATCGTCCAATCTGAAAACAAGGTAAGATTTTCTCAACCAGCCACAGCTTTAAACAAACTTTTTTCAGTATTACACTGATCTAGACCAAACTATATTTTCATCTTCTAAACTTTTGACAAATACAACTACTTTAGAAATATAAGATAACTTAAAGAAAAAGTAGCTTCACGATGCTTTTTAAAAGCAGATGTAGTTGGCTACAGTACATTCAACTGTCTTTTTGTGTGTATCCAAAGTTAGGATGGGACTGTATTCTTATCTTTTGCATTTGTGTCTTTCAGTCACTTGGACATGAGCTGGTTGAAGCTGCTGCTCAAGCTCCCAGCAAACAGTTGCAGGACCTGCAAAAAGCCCTGGCCGTGCTGGCCACAGAACATGCTGCCCTGAATGAGCAGATGGCCAGCAAACAGTCCGGCTGGGAGCAAGAAAAGGCAAGAATTCTGAAGGCTCTAAAATCAGAAAGAGTCCTTAGAAAAGAAGCTCAGAGGAAGACCAAGGAGGCGGACAGTCAGTCAACTCCCAGCAGTCAGGTGGACTCTGAAAGCACAAACAGTGCGCTGGCCACCGAAATCGCTTCTCTGAAGGAGCAGCTGGCCACACAGGAGTCCGGTTGGCAGCAGGAGTATGTTAAAATCCTGAAGGCTCTACAGTCTGAGAGAGCCTTTTGCAAGGAACAGCTGACTGACGTCAAAGCCAAGAGCAAGGAGAAGGATGAAACCATCGGCTTTCTTCAGCAACGTCTTGCTTAAGAACACAACAAGAACACATTGTCTGGAAAATCTCCGAGTAAAAAAAGTCTGAAAAATGTCTGAGTAAAAAAGTAAAAAAAAAAGAAGTCCGAGTAAAAAATGTGAAAATGTCTGAGTGAAAAAGTAAAAAAAAAAGATGTCTGAAAAATGTCCGAGTAATAAAATTCTGAAAAATGTCCGAGTAAAAAAAGGCTGAAAAATGTCAGAGTAAAAAAGTATAAAAAAAAAGATGTCTGAATGAAAAAAGTCTGAAAAATGTCTGAGTGAAAAAGTAAAAAAAAAAAAGATGTCTGAAAAATGTCCGAGTAATAAAAGTCTGAAAAATGTCCGAGTAATAAAAGTCTGAAAAAGGTCCGAGTAAAAAAAGTCTGAAAAAAGTCAGAGTAAAAAAAGTCTGAAAAAAGTCAGAGTAAAAAAAGTCTGAAAAAAGTCAGAGTAAAAAAAGTCTGAAAAATGTCCGAGTAAAAACGTCAAAAAGAAAGAAGTCCGAGTAAAAAAGTGTGAAAATAGTCAGAGTAAAAAAAGTCTGAAAAATGTCTGAGTGAAAAAGTAAAAAAAAAAGAAGTCTGAAAAATGTCCGAGTAATAAAAGTCTGAAAAATGTCCGAGTAATAAAAGTCTGAAAAATGTCCGAGTAATAAAAGTCTGAAAAATGTCTGAGTAAAAAAGTAAGAAAAAAAGAAGTCCGAGTAAAAAAGTGTGAAAAAAGTCAGAGTAAAAAAAATCTGAAAAATGTCTGAAAGAAAAAGTCTGAAAAATGTCAGAGTAAAAAAGTCTAAAAAAATGTCCGAGTAAAAAAGTCTAAAAAAATGTCCGAGTACAAAAGCATAAAAAAAAGAAGTCTGAAAAATGTCCGAGTAAAAAAAGTGTGAAAAATGTCCGAGTAAAAAGGTCAAAAAGAAAGAAGTCCGAATAAAAAAGTGCGAAAATAGTCCGAGTAATAAAAGTCTGAAAAATGTCAGAGTAAAAAAAATCTGAAAAATGTCAGAGTAATAAAAGTCTGAAAAATGTCAGAGTAAAAAAGTATAAAAATAATGAAGTCTGAAAAATGTCTGAGTAAAAAAAGTCTGAAAAATGTCTGAGTAAAAAGGTCAAAAAGAAAGATGTCCGGGTAAAAGTGTGAAAATAGTCAGAGTAAAAAAAGTCTGAAAAATGTCTGAGTAAAAAAGTAAGAAAAAAAGAAGTCCGAGTAAAAAAGTCTGAAAAATGTCAGAGTAAAAAAAATCTGAAAAATGTCCGAATGAAAAAGTCTGAGTGAAAAAGTCGCAAATATGTCTGAGTAAAAAAGTATAAAAAAAAAGAAGTCTGAGAAATGTCTGAGTAAAAAAAGTCTGAAAAATGTCAGAGTAAAAAGGTCAAAAAGAAAGAAGTCCGAGTAAAAAAGTGTGAAAATAGTCAGAATAAAAAGTCTGAAAAATGTCCGAGAAAAAAAGTCTAGAAAAATGTCCGAGTACAAAAGTATAAAAAAAAGAAGTACGAGTAAAAAAGTGTGAAAAAAGTCAGAATAAAAACTCTGAAAAATGTCCAGATATAAAAAGTCTGAAAAATGTCAGAGTAAAAAAGTAAGAAAAAAAGATGTCCGAGTAAATAAGTCTGAAAAATGTCCGAGTGAAAAAGTCTGAAAAATGTCTGAGTGAAAATGTCTGGAAAAATATCCGAGTAAAAAAAGTCTGAAAAATGTCTGAGTAAAAAACTAAAAAAAAAAGATGTAAGAGTAAAAAAGTATGAAAAATGTCTGAGTGAAAAAGTCTGAAAAATGTCTGACTAAAAAAGTTAAAAAAAAAAGATGTAAGAGTAAAAAAGTATGAAAAATGTCTGAGTGAAAAAGTCTGAAAAATGTCTGAGTAAAAAAGTCTAAAAAATGCCTGAAAAATGTGTGAGTAAAAAAGTAAAAAAAAAAGAAGTCTAAAAAAATGTCTGAGTAAAAAAGTCTAAAAAAATGTCCGAGTACAAAAGCATAAAAAAAAGAAGTCTGAAAAATGTCCAGATATAGAAAGTCTGAAAAATGTCCGAGTAAAAAAAGTGTGAAAAATGTCTGAGTGAAAAAGTCTGAAAAATATCTAAGTAAAAAAAAAAGACCGGGTGTAAAAGTCTGAAAAATGTCCGAGAAAAAAAGTCTAAAAAAATGTCCGAGTACAAAAGTATAAAAAAAAGAAGTACGAGTAAAAAAGTGTGAAAAAAGTCAGAGTAAAAAAAGTCTGAAAAAAGTCAGAGTAAAAAAGTAAAAAAAAAAGATGTCAGAGTAAAAAAAGTCTGAAAAATGTCCGAGAAATAAAAGTCTGAAAAATGTCCGAGTAATAAAAGTCTGAAAAATGTCTGAGTAAAAAAAGTCTGAAAATGTCCGAGTAAAAAAGTAAAAAAAAAAGATGTCAGAGTAAAAAAAGTCTGAAAAATGTCCGAGTGAAAAAGTCTGAAAAATGTCTGAGTAAAAAAGTCTAAAAAAATGTCCGAGTAAAAAGGTGAAAATAAAAGAAGTCCGAGTAAAAAAGTGTGAAAAAAGTCCGAGTAAAAAAAGTCCGAAAAATGTCTGAGTGAAGAAGTCTGAAAAATGTCTGAGTGAAAATGTCTGGAAAAATATCCGAGTAAAAAAAGTGTGAAGAATGTCAGAGTAAAAAAGTAAAAAAAAATGTCCGAGTACAAAAGTATAAAAAAAAAGGAGGCTGAAAAATGTCTGAGTAAAAATTTCTGGAAAAATCTCAGAGTAAAAAAAGTGTGAAAATAGTCAGAGTAAAAAAAGTCTGAAAAATGTCTAAGTGAAAAAGTAAAAAAAAAAGAAGTCCGAGTAAAAAAGTGTGAAAAATTTCCGAGTAAAAAAAGGCTGAAAAATGTCAGAATAAAAAAGTATAAAAAAAAAGATGTCTGAATGAAAAAAGTCTGAAAAATGTCTGAGTGAAAAAGTCTGAAAAATGTCCGAGTAAAAAGGTAAAAATAAAAGCAGTCAGAGTAAAAAAGTGAGAAAAAAGTCAGAGTAAAAAAAGTCCGAAAAATGTCTGAGTGAAGAAGTCTGAAAAATGTCTGAGTGAAAATGTCTGGAAAAATATCCGAGTAAAAAAAGTGTGAAGAATGTCAGAGTGAAAAAGTTAAAAAAAATGTCCGAGTACAAAAGTATAAAAAAAAGGAGGCTGAAAAATGTCTGAGTAAAAATTTCTGGAAAAATCTCAGAGTAAAAAAAGTGTGAAAATAGTCAGAGTAAAAAAAGTCTGAAAAATGTCTAAGTGAAAAAGTAAAAAAAAAAGAAGTCCGAGTAAAAAAGTGTGAAAAATGTCCGAGTAAAAAAAGGCTGAAAAATGTCAGAGTAAAAAAGTATAAAAAAAAAGATGTCTGAATGAAAAAAGTCTGAAAAATGTCTGAGTGAAAAAGTCTGAAAAATGTCTAAGTGAAAATGTAAAAAAAAAAGAAGTCCGAGTAAAAAAGTGTGAAAAAAGTCAGAGTAAAAAAAGTCTGAAAAATGTCCGAGTAAAAAAGTAAAAAAAAAAGATGTAAGAGTAAAAAAGTATGAAAAATGTCTGAGTGAAAAAGTATGAAAAATGTCTGAGTGAAAAAGTCTAAAAAAATGTCAGAGTAAAAAAGTATAAAAAAATGTCAGAGTAAAAAAGTATAAAAAAAAAAAGTGTGAAAAATCTCCGAGTAAAAACAGTCTGAAAAATGTCTGAGTGAAAAAGTCTGAAAAATGTCTGAGTAAAAAAGTCTAAAAAAATGTCCCGAGTACAAAAGCATAAAAAAAAGAAGTCTGAAAAATGTCTGGAAAAATCTCAGAGTAAAAAAAGTCTGAAAAAAAAAAAAAGTATGAAAAATGTCCGAGTAATTAAAGTCTGAAAAATGTCCGAGTAAAAAAGTATAAAAAAAAAGAAGTCTGAAAAATGTCTGAGTTAAAATGTCCGAGTAAAAAAAGTGTGAAAAAAGTCAGAGTAAAAAAGTCTAAAAAAATGTCAGAGTAAAAAAGTATAGTCTGAATGTAACGACGGCTCGTCGTTACTGGCGCTGGATAAGGTTAATTACAATACGTAATTGTTACTGAACACACTTCATGTCACACGTTATTAACAGCGTAAATAAACACACAGGATTTATTGATTAAAGTAATTTATTGTCGGAGGATTTTCAGTGCGGTGACGCTGACGTGCAGCGTATTTTGCAGCGGGGACGCAGGGCGATTCTTCCTCGACGTTCTCCTGCAAAATACGACAATACTTTATTCAAATGTACATCGACTTACACCTGACTAGTAAGAGAAGGTAATGGGTGATAATAAAGTAGATGGAAGAAGGTTGATTGGGAAGTATTAACATTTAAAAGACGTGGATCCACGTTGTGTCAGTAGAAAACGCTGCCCAAGTCGCCCACGCCGTTGCGTCTGAACTGGTTTCCCTGAATGGAGACGAAGATCTGCTGGTCCATCAGATCCCGGACAGCTCGGCTGCAGGACGTCTCCTCATTTCTGCTCAGCTGACGACTGAACACACCAAACAAACATTTTCACATTTAATAAGCCCATTTTAATCCAAAATCAAAGCATTCCACTTAGAAACGGGACTAAGACACAGATGTTGTGTGTGGTGAAGCCACTCCCTACATTTAATGCATGAAGAAACACTTAGTGTGTTAAACATGTGGTTCATAAACATCAGAGCACACATGCTCAGTGGACTCAGAACTGTCACTTTATGATCAGAGGTCATTTCATTCATCCTTCAGCTGGCAGGAACATTCCTGTTAAAAGGCAGAATCACATGTAACACCACTACTTTATTTACTTCAATGTTCCTCTAATTCACTTGATGTTGGTAAAACTAAACACTATTTAAAAAGTGGAATTTGTGAAAATAATGATTCCATTGTGAATCATGATGAGAAGACTTTTCAGAGCTTATAGTCATAACGTTTTATGGACGGTGAGTTTGGTTAAATTCAGTGCAGTTTAAGGCAATAATAAAACGTTAATCAGATTCACTATCTGGCCACTTTAATGTTGTGTGGCTTGAATGAAGATTCCTCGTTGTCATGTTTTATGTGATATTACTTATGATCAGTGAGCGTCCTCCTATTGGCTGCATTGTTGGGTTTCCTTTTGTCATACAGTTCACCTGTGATTGGTTGTGGACTAGGGCTGTCAATCCATTCAAATATTTAATCGCAATTAATCACACATTTTTTATCTGTTCTAAATGAACCTTAAAGGGAGATTTGTCAAGTATTTAATACTCTTATCAACATGGGAATGGACAAATATGCTGCTTTATGTAAATGTATGTATATATTTATTATTGTAAATCACTT
Source organism: Sebastolobus alascanus (assembly GCA_916701645.2). NCBI lineage: Eukaryota > Metazoa > Chordata > Actinopteri > Perciformes > Sebastidae > Sebastolobus > Sebastolobus alascanus. Next base: position 4,984 of record CAKAOJ020000956.1, on the reverse strand, counting down.
AACACAAAACAATGACAGATATTGTCCAGAAACCCTCACAGGTTCTGCATTTAGCATAAAACAATCTGCTCAGATCATAACATGGCAAACTGCAGCCCAACAGCAACAACAGCTGTCAGTGTGTCAGTGTGCTGACTTCACTATGACTTGCCCCAAACTGCATGTGATTATCAGAAAGTGGGCATGTCTGTAAAGGGGAGACTCGTGGGTTCCCATAGAACCAAGTTTGGAGCGTTATTTAACCTCCATCACTACAAGCTAGTATAACGGTGGTGATGATGATGGTTGGTACCGATGGATTCCTTATGTTTTCTAGTTTCATATGATACCAGTTCCTTCTAGCTTTAAAACTGAGAAACAACCTCGGAAAGACAGAATAGCATCCGGGTCTGCCGTCGGATTTTTAAGAGGTTAATTCAAAATCGCAAGTTGTGTTAATGTCTTAAAGAAATTAGTGGTGTTAAAATGAATTTGCGTTAACAAGTTCTTGTTGCGTTAACTTTGACAGCCCCAGTTGTAGCACTGTTGAAAGTTTGCATGCTGAGGAAACGTGAGTATTCAGCACCCGTCTGTACCTACGGGGTGGAGCATGTTAATTCACTATCTAAGTAATAGTGGTAGAACGTGGAGTCACATGACCAACACTGAAGACAGGATTTGTTTCCAACAGGCTAAATGTTTTCTCACTTTGATGAGGATCCCGTCCGTACAGTTATGTGCTCGCAGCCTGGCTCAACATGTCATGAGAGATGAGCAGAGCTCGAAGTGAGCCGGTACGTAGCGGTACGCAGTATGTTAATCATTTCACTCCTTGGCGTACCGTGACTTTTTCATGCGTACCGGAGCTTCTCACAAGCTGCCGGTCCTCTCCTCTGCTCTCTCCATATCAGGATCTCTGGGAGATTCATAACGGTGATACATAACGGCGCAGCGCCTGCGTATTTGCGCCGCGTGGGTTCCTATAGGGAGCGGAAGCGCCGCGCTATTAATCTCCGCTCGAGCTGAAGCCTGGCTGTTTACATCAGAAGCGCATTTCTCTGCGCTGGTCAACATGTGATTCTGATCCTCTGCTGTTTACTATCCATCTCTCTCTGTCTGTCTGCTTATGTGTGTCTGCCAGGGGCGGGACTAAAGAGGGGGGGCGGGGCCAAAGAGGGGGCGGGGCTAAAGAGGGGGGTGGGGCTAAAGAGGGGGGCCGGCACGGGCCACCCCTGGAATCTAAATGCCCCCCCATCAGAGTCTGAATGTGATAGGTCCAATAAGACTCAAAAAAACATCATGATGATCTGATGTATTACTGATATACTGTATGAGATCCAGCTGAAATTCTCAAAAAATAGAAAAAGGAATTCAGCATCACTGTTTCTGGCACTGTAAAGCAATATAATCCTAAAAAGGGACTGCAGTGAAAAAAAAATGAATTATAATTTATGAATATTAGTTTATGCTAGATATTCACACGCAAAGTTTATGCCAGAGGGGCAAATTATTCAGTTTTCTTTCCTGAGATTTAAAGATAAAATTAGAAGTTCAACATAAAATGATGTTGCGGTGTACTTATTATTTTGTTATTTTCATTGTTTTAAAGTCACCAGAATTCAGGAAACAAAGTCTCTGAAACTCTAATTTTTGACGTTTGAGGTCTCAAGGTTGGCAAGTATACAAAACAACCACTTTGAAGGTATTTCCTCGAATAGAGCCTTCAACAAAACATGGTACACACAGCACAAACGGGCGCTGATGGGGCCGGTCTGGGCCAAAATGCCAGGGCCGATTTTTTTTGTCCCAGTCCAGCCCTGATTACGTTGTAACCCTGACCTCATTCTCACCCTGCCATGACTAAATCTTTATTTCCCCCCCCCGTCCCCTGAGATAAACCCAACTCTGAGTATACATAAACCTTCTTTACACACTTTTGTATCAGTCAAAGTCATAGTGACAGACTGTCGATATAGAATATCTGGAGATCATAAAGGACAGAGGGACTGTTCAGCTGAACTCACTAAGGACGCTGAGCATTGAACATGAGGCACCAGAATTAGGGATAATGAGCCAGATAATTCCACCAAAAAAAAGGGACTTTACTCTAGATGAATTTCCCTTTTAAAATCATCAAATGGTGGATTTGCACAAAAAGAGGGAGATGCATGTCAGAAATTGCACATGTGTCTAATCAATCCTCTTAAGTATCAAATCAAAGTCAGATAATATTTAAACAGAAGACATTAATTAGTTAATAGGGGGAACAAAGGAGCACATGGCATTAAAGAATAACTCCCATTAGACAACGTACTTGATGAGGAGAGATGAACAGGTCTGGTTGCTGTGCGCTGCAAACACAGTAGTGTTCTTCCCTCCTCGTTATAGGAGCTGATTCAGGTGAGCTCACCTGAGCCTCGTTGCCTCCAGCAGCACAGGTGAGCCTGTATCTCCTCTCAGAGCTCATCAGGGCCGAGACAGACATGGAGTCTTCCAGCAGGGACTGCAGCGCACACTACACTTCAAACTGACATTCAATCAGCAATACAACTAACAAGCTCATATGTGTCAGTATAAACCAAGTATAATTTGACTTTCCTGAATATTTGTCAGTACAAGCCAAGTATACTTAGACTTTTCTGTATACTCGTCAGTACGAGCCAAATATACCTAAGTATACGTTTGTTAAGAATATCTCTGATGAGTACTTAAAAAGTAAACTGAAAGTATAACAACTTATTTTAAGTTTAAAGGAAGTATACTAATAGCACACTTGAATAAACTTCATTTTGGTAAGGGCAGAAAAAAAATGACTGAGTAGAGTTTGTGGTGAGATTGTTTTTGTCACTCTTCTTCCTTATCTCTTTACATGAGTTTTAATCTCACCAACCACAGATTATACTGACAAAGACAAGTTACCATTTGATGAGTGCTACAGTCTGTCCTTTTTCATATTGTCAAATACGATCTGGCTAATGAAATGCCCCCTATAATAGAGATACTGCTTTTATCTAAGGACAGCTCCTTTATACCCATGGTTAATGGATAGGAGAATATTGGCAGTAAAATCATTTTCATTATCGACTAATCTGACAATTATTTTCTTCATGAATCGCTTTTTTTTTTCTTCTGTAAAATGCAAGAAAAGAGTAGCATTTGAATTTCTCAGAGTCCAAGGTCACATATTCACATTACTTTTGGTGCCAACAAACAGTAAATAACTCACACATATTAAGTTAACTATCACATACGTCTAGGCTGACCCGAATGCTTCGAAGCTTCAACCGTTGCCATGGTATTCGACTTCCAAATCACTATTCAAATGCTTCGTTTTTTAAATTTTATAAATCATTTTTATGCCAAAATAGCCCATGAAATAAGGAACATTCCCATAATAAGATTATTCTTAGTTATTCTCAGATGGATATGACTGTTTGTTCTGTGTAAAGGTGTGTATGTACAGTAGTGCAGCAGCAGCACTGAAACGGGGAGATGGAGACAGACAGACAGAAGAACATGACAGCCTGCTGCACCGCGCTACACCGCGCTGTTCCCTGAAGCTTCCAATACCTTTGAATATTTCTCACCGAAGCTTCGAAGCCCAAAAAATGGTATTCGGGACAGCCCGACATATGACTAGAAGATCGGGTTGTAACTGTATGAGATTTTCACGGTACAATAACCATCTCAGAAAATATCGCCGTTTCACAGTATCACGGTATAAAGTATCACACTATTATTGTTATTATTATTATTATTATTATTATTATCATTATTAGAAGTAGTATCAGTTACAATGACCCTGAAAGGAATGAAAACAGAATTATAATAAACAGAATTATAAACCTGATAAAAAAAAATAGCATGTAACTTTAATATGTTGTGTATCTAAAGCATGTTAGTTTACATGCATGATTAGAAGCATGTTAAATTAACTACTAAATGTAAAATAACATCAGCTGTGATCTTTTAAAATAATGTCCTAAATTAACATATAACATATACTGTAACATATACCCTCAACTTTCATACCACGGAATACCTTGATACCAGTATACAATTACAACCTACATGAAAAGCAGCCCGTCCCCACATCTGAGAAGCTGGAACAATCAAATGTTTCTGTTTTTTACTTGAAAAATGACTGAAAAGATGAATTGATTATCAAAAGTTGCTGATTAATTTCCAGCAAATGTGTTTGGGAATGTACACCACTAAAACAGAATATCAACTGAATGGATAAAGGCCCATTATTACCTGCGCAGTCTACATCATTTTTTTTGTAGGTTTTATTCTTTTTTAACCAGTAGAATCCAGAACGTCAGAGTCAACAACACACTTTGGGTTTCCAGATCCATTAGCACAGCTGCACCACAGAGCTGTGTCAGTTCACCGGTCCTCTTTACTCTATATACAAACGAATGCACGAGTAGCCACCCAGGAAATCTACTTTTTACATTTTCAGATGACACCGCCATCCTCGGCCTGTTGTACAAGGACGCAGATCCCTCATCGTATTTCACTGAGGTACAGAATTTGGTTCAGTGGTGTGATGCCAACCAGCTAATTTTAAATGTAAAGAAGACTGAGGAAATGGTGCTGGACCCGAGGTCAGCGGGGGATCGGACTCCAGTAGTCATCCATAAGGAAAGGGTCAGCCGAGTCAGCTCCTACAGGTATCTGGTGTTCACTTAGATAACCTGTTCAGCTGGAAAGCCCACGTTGATAATTTGTGTTTGCGTTTACAGCAAAGACTGTATTTCTTACGCAGACTCAGGGTTTATGGGGTGGATCACAACATCATGTTTTTATTTTACCAGGCTGTGTTGGAGAGTATCCTTAGTTATGGGATGTCGGCGTGTACGGCAACCTCTCTGTGCAGTTGAAATCCCAGCTGGCTCGTCTGGTTCAGACTGCTATGAAGGTTATGGTGAGGACAGACAACCCCTCCCTCCAGTCAATATATGAGCAGTCTGTTCTTAGGCGAGCACAGAGAGTATTGTTG
>CAKAOJ020000955.1:0-13910 GCA_916701645.2 Sebastolobus alascanus | reverse complement strand
TGTTGAAAGGAGATGAAGTTTCCTTGAAGCTCCGTTTCCTGTAAGGAAGCAGTGAATCTCTTTTCCTTTGGTAAAGGATGCTCCAGTGTATCCTCTGCTAAAGGAGTTAAGAAAGGAAGCATTGAAGCTCCTTTCCTTTGGTAAAGGATGCTCCAGTGTTTCCTCTGCTAAAGGAGAAAAGAAAGGAAGCATTGAAGCTCCTTTCCTTTGGTAAAGGATGCTCCAGTGTTTCCACTGCTAAGGAAGCAGTGAATCTCTTTCCTTTGGTAAAGGATGCTCCAGTGTATCCTCTGCTAAAGGAGTTAAGAAAGGTAGCATTGAAGCTCCTTTCCTTTGGTAAAGGATGCTCCAGTGTTTCCACTGCTAGGAGAAGAAGGAAGCATTGATCTCCTTTCCTTTGGTAAAGGATGCTCCAGTGTTTCCACTGCTAAGGAAGCAGTGAATCTCCTTTCCTTTGGTAAAGGATGCTCCAGTGTTTCCTCTGCTAAAGGAGAAAAGAAAGGAAGCATTGAAGCTCCTTTCCTTTGGTAAAGGATGCTCCAGTGTTTCCTCTGCTAAAGGAGTTAAGAAAGGAAGCATTGAATCTCCTTTCCTTTGGTAAAGGATGCTCCAGTGTTTCCTCTGCTAGGAGATAAGAAAGGAAGCATTGAGCTCCTTTCCTTTGGTAAAGGATGCTCCAGTGTTTCAACTGCTAAGGAAGCAGTGAATCTCCTTTTCCTTTGGTAAAGGATGCTCCAGTGTATCCTCTGCTAAGGAGTTAAGAAAGGAAGCATTGAAGCTCCTTTCCTTTGGTAAAGGATGCTCCAGTGTTTCCACTGCTAAGGAAGCAGTGAATCTCCTTTCCTTTGGTAAAGGATGCTCCAGTGTTTCCTCTGCTAAAGGAGTTAAGAAAGGAAGCATTGAAGCTCCTTTCCTTTGGTAAAGGATGCTCCAGTGTTTCCTCTGCTAAAGGAGAAAAGAAAGGAAGCATTGAAGCTCCTTTCCTTTGGTAAAGGATGCTCCAGTGTTTCCACTGCTAAGGAAGCAGTGAAGCTCCTTTCCTTTGGTAAAGGATGCTCCAGTGTTTCCTCTGCTAAAGGAGTTAAGAAAGGAAGCATTGAATCTCCTTTCCTTTGGTAAAGGATGCTCCAGTGTTTCCTCTGCTAGGAGATAAGAAAGGAAGCATTGATCTCCTTTCCTTTGGTAAAGGATGCTCCAGTGTTTCCTCTGCTAAGGAAGCAGTGAATCTCCTTTCCTTTGGTAAAGGATGCTCCAGTGTTTCCTCTGCTAAAGGAGTTAAGAAAGGAAGCATTGAAGCTCCTTTCCTTTGGTAAAGGATGCTCCAGTGTTTCCTCTGCTAAGGAGAAAGAAAGGAAGCATTGAAGCTCCTTTCCTTTGGTAAAGGATGCTCCAGTGTTTCCTCTGCTAAAGGAGTTAAGAAAGGAAGCATTGAATCTCCTTTCCTTTGGTAAAGGATGCTCCAGTGTTTCCTCTGCTAAAGGAGAAAAGAAAGGAAGCATTGAAGCTCCTTTCCTTTGGTAAAGGATGCTCCAGTGTTTCCACTGCTAAGGAAGCAGTGAATCTCTTTTCCTTTGGTAAAGGATGCTCCAGTGTTTCCTCTGCTAAAGGAGTTAAGAAAGGAAGCATTGAAGCTCCTTTCCTTTGGTAAAGGATGCTCCAGTGTTTCCTCTGCTAAGGAGAAAAGAAATGAATCATTGAAGCTCCTTTCCTTTGGTAAAGGATGCTCCAGTGTTTCCACTGCTAAGGAAGCAGTGAATCTCTTTCCTTTGGTAAAGGATGCTCCAGTGTTTCCTCTGCTAAAGGAGAAAAGAAAGGAAGCATTGAAGCTCCTTTCCTTTGGTAAAGGATGCTCCAGTGTTTCCTCTGCTAAAGGAGTTAAGAAAGGAAGCATTGAATCTCCTTTCCTTTGGTAAAGGATGCTCCAGTGTTTCCTCTGCTAAAGGAGAAAAGAAAGGAAGCATTGAAGCTCCTTTCCTTTGGTAAAGGATGCTCCAGTGTTTCAACTGCTAAGGAAGCAGTGAATCTCCTTTCCTTTGGTAAAGGATGCTCCAGTGTTTCCTCTGCTAAAGGAGTTAAGAAAGGAAGCATTGAAGCTCCTTTCCTTTGGTAAAGGATGCTCCAGTGTTTCCTCTGCTAGGAGATAAGAAAGGAAGCATTGGATCTCCTTTCCTTTGGTAAAGGATGCTCCAGTGTTTCAACTGCTAAGGAAGCAGTGAATCTCCTTTCCTTTGGTAAAGGATGCTCCAGTGTTTCCTCTGCTAAAGGAGAAAAGAAAGGAAGCATTGAAGCTCCTTTCCTTTGGTAAAGGATGCTCCAGTGTTTCCTCTGCTAAAGGAGTTAAGAAAGGAAGCATTGAATCTCCTTTCCTTTGGTAAAGGATGCTCCAGTGTTTCCTCTGCTAGGAGATAAGAAAGGAAGCATTGGATCTCCTTTCCTTTGGTAAAGGATGCTCCAGTGTTTCAACTGCTAAGGAAGCAGTGAATCTCCTTTCCTTTGGTAAAGGATGCTCCAGTGTTTCCTCTGCTAAAGGAGTTAAGAAAGGAAGCATTGAAGCTCCTTTCCTTTGGTAAAGGATGCTCCAGTGTTTCCTCTGCTAGGAGATAAGAAAGGAAGCATTGGATCTCCTTTCCTTTGGTAAAGGATGCTCCAGTGTTTCAACTGCTAAGGAAGCAGTGAATCTCCTTTCCTTTGGTAAAGGATGCTCCAGTGTTTCCTCTGCTAAAGGAGAAAAGAAAGGAAGCATTGAAGCTCCTTTCCTTTGGTAAAGGATGCTCCAGTGTTTCCTCTGCTAAAGGAGTTAAGAAAGGAAGCATTGAATCTCCTTTCCTTTGGTAAAGGATGCTCCAGTGTTTCCTCTGCTAAAGGTGTTTAGAAAGGAAGCATTGAATCTCCTTTCCTTTGGTAAAGGATGCTCCAGTGTTTCCACTGCTAAGGAAGCAGTGAATCTCTTTTCCTTTGGTAAAGGATGCTCCAGTGTATCCTCTGCTAAAGGAGTTAAGAAAGGAAGCATTGAAGCTCCTTTCCTTTGGTAAAGGATGCTCCAGTGTTTCCACTGCTAAGGAGATAAGAAAGGAAGCATTGATCTCCTTTCCTTTGGTAAAGGATGCTCCAGTGTTTCCACTGCTAAGGAAGCAGTGAATCTCCTTTCCTTTGGTAAAGGATGCTCCAGTGTTTCCTCTGCTAAAGGAGAAAAGAAAGGAAGCATTGAAGCTCCTTTCCTTTGGTAAAGGATGCTCCAGTGTTTCCACTGCTAAGGAAGCATTGAAGCTACTTTCCTTTGGTAAAGGATGCTCCAGTGTTTCCTCTGCTAAAGGAGTTAAGAAAGGAAGCATTGAAGCTCCTTTCCTTTGGTAAAGGATGCTCCAGTGTTTCCTCTGCTAAAGGAGTTAAGAAAGGAAGCATTAAAGCTCCTTTCCTTTGGTAAAGGATGCTCCAGTGTTTCCTCTGCTAAAGGAGAAAAGAAAGGAAGCATTGAAGCTCCTTTCCTTTGGTAAAGGATGCTCCAGTGTTTCCACTGCTAAGGAAGCAGTGAATCTCTTTTCCTTTGGTAAAGGATGCTCCAGTGTTTCCTCTGCTGAAGGAGTTAAGAAAGGAAGCATTGAAGCTCCTTTCCTTTGGTAAAGGATTCTCCAGTGTTTCCTCTGCTAAAGGAGAAAAGAAAGGAAGCATTGAAGCTCCTTTCCTTTGGTAAAGGATGCTCCAGTGTTTCCTCTGCTAAAGGAGTTAAGAAAGGAAGCATTGAATCTCCTTTCCTTTGGTAAAGGATGCTCCAGTGTTTCCTCTGCTAGGAGATAAGAAAGGAAGCATTGGATCTCCTTTCCTTTGGTAAAGGATGCTCCAGTGTTTCAACTGCTAAGGAAGCAGTGAATCTCCTTTCCTTTGGTAAAGGATGCTCCAGTGTTTCCTCTGCTAGGAGATAAGAAAGGAAGCATTGGATCTCCTTTCCTTTGGTAAAGGATGCTCCAGTGTTTCAACTGCTAAGGAAGCAGTGAATCTCCTTTCCTTTGGTAAAGGATGCTCCAGTGTTTCCTCTGCTAAAGGAGAAAAGAAAGGAAGCATTGAAGCTCCTTTCCTTTGGTAAAGGATGCTCCAGTGTTTCCTCTGCTAAAGGAGTTAAGAAAGGAAGCATTGAATCTCCTTTCCTTTGGTAAAGGATGCTCCAGTGTTTCCACTGCTAAGGAAGCAGTGAATCTCTTTTCCTTTGGTAAAGGATGCTCCAGTGTATCCTCTGCTAAAGGAGTTAAGAAAGGAAGCATTGAAGCTCCTTTCCTTTGGTAAAGGATGCTCCAGTGTTTCCTCTGCTAGGAGATAAGAAAGGAAGCATTGGATCTCCTTTCCTTTGGTAAAGGATGCTCCAGTGTTTCCACTGCTAAGGAAGCATTGAATCTCCTTTCCTTTGGTAAAGGATGCTCCAGTGTTTCCTCTGCTAAAGGAGAAAAGAAAGGAAGCATTGAAGCTCCTTTCCTTTGGTAAAGGATGCTCCAGTGTTTCCACTGCTAAGGAAGCAGTGAATCTCTTTTCCTTTGGTAAAGGATGCTCCAGTGTATCCTCTGCTAAAGGAGTTAAGAAAGGAAGCATTGAAGCTACTTTCCTTTGGTAAAGGATGCTCCAGTGTTTCCTCTGCTAAAGGAGTTAAGAAAGGAAGCATTGAATCTCCATTCCTTTGGTAAAGGATGCTCCAGTGTTTCCTCTGCTAAAGGAGAAAAGAAAGGAAGCATTGCAGCTCCTTTCCTTTGGTAAAGGATGCTCCAGTGTTTCCACTGCTAAGGAAGCAGTGAATCTCTTTTCCTTTGGTAAAGGATGCTCCAGTGTATCCTCTGCTAAAGGAGTTAAGAAAGGAAGCATTGAAGCTCCTTTCCTTTGGTAAAGGATGCTCCAGTGTTGCCACTGCTAAGGAAGCAGTGAATCTCTTTTCCTTTGGTAAAGGATGCTCCAGTGTATCCTCTGCTAAAGGAGTTAAGAAAGGAAGCATTGAAGCTCCTTTCCTTTGGTAAAGGATGCTCCAGTGTTTCCTCTGCTAGGAGATAAGAAAGGAAGCATTGGATCTCCTTTCCTTTGGTAAAGGATGCTCCAGTGTTGCCACTGCTAAGGAAGCAGTGAATCTCTTCTCCTTTGGTAAAGGATGCTCCAGTGTTTCCTCTGCTAAAGGAGAAAAGAAAGGAAGCATTGAAGCTCCTTTCCTTTGGTAAAGGATGCTCCAGTAATAGTAATATATCTGTGGCTTTGCGCGTGCATGTGAAAATGCGCGTGCACGTGCGTGCATGTGCGTCCTTGTGCGCATGCTCTTGCACACGCACGTGCCCACCCCCCTCCCTCCACCCCTCCCTAATTGGGGGTAATAAAAAAGGGGTAGGTGTTAAAAGTATGGTTCTATTTCATTCTTCCTGACCGCCAGAGGGCGGTGCTTTAGCACTGGATATCTCCATCTCGCATATGCGCAGGTCGAGTAATTATACCAACAAAGTCACCTGTGACCATGTGATGACGTATGGCGCATGCCCCAGTATAAAACCCCTACGTCATCTCGCAATCTGTTCCTTCTATCTTCTCGCTAGCGAGTATATTGGAAGCAGGTCAATCTAGCTCGTCGCTGGTAGTTTCGAAACCTGTGGGTTGGTGCTTCGTGTTTACGTCCACCAGAAACTGCGACAAGCTGATATTTCAATAATTAATTATCGGTTCTGAACAGCAGTGTTTTGAGCGTTACGGTTCGTGAAACTGAACGTTACTGCTAGTCGGGTGAGTAGCCGGCGGCTAGCCGGCCCGCCGGGTCCTTTTTCCTGTGTTGTTAGCTCTCTGTTCTCGGAGGAATGCGACTTCAACAGTGAGTATATTGTTTGAATTTGAATTAAGTTACGCTACTGCATGATAGCTAAGCTACTGCATGATAACTTTCGTTTATAGCTTTGCGGTAGCAGCCTAGCTTGTATGTGGGTCAGCGGCACTGTGTTTTCGCGGTTGCCGGCTGGTAAGTCTATTGTGTACTGTTGAGTTCGATAGTAGCTATTAATACTGACAGCATATTATTGACTGTGTAATTAAATTGTAAATGTCATGTTGGGCTCTCATGTCTGCAACTCCTGTATGGCCCCACTCCACATGGAGGATGGCCATGATCAGTGCCCTGCCTGTCTGGGGATTGAACACCTCAGGGCAGGCGTCTCTGACAACCCATGTATGAGCTGTAGCTTTATGCCACTCTCTGTGAGAATGGCTAGAATTGCGGAGATAGGTGGTGATACTGGGCTGCCCCCTGATGGTGGATATGCAGACCCAACAACATCTAAGAGACGCAGGGCGGTCTCATGTGGTCCACCAAAAAAACTAAAAAGAGTGGACACGTTGGCTCTCAAAGTTGGCAGTCTGACTTCAGAGTTTGCCCAGATTAAAGAGCTCCTGCTCAATCTCCAGCCTGTTAATAGGAGGCCAGTTACCAGTGGTGACTCCGCCACAAGGGACTCGCCTTGTCAGGAGGATGATGATGTTCTATCGACTGCAGCATCCTGCAGTTTGTTTACGGATATGGGGCAGGATGTGGATGGAGCCACAGCCTCTCAAACCTCTGAGGCCTTTTCTCAGGGGTCTGATGGCGGGTCCGTACATGGATCAACAACTGGCCATGCCACAATGAAGCCGGCAATGCGGATGGCTTTAGCACGCCTGGGGCTGGATGAAGCTCCTGTTGCAGCAGCTCCGTCAAGCGCCTTTTTCAGGCAGACGCCACAGTCCACTGCTTTTTCGGTCCCTCCTTCGAAGCCCTATATTGAAGAGCTCCAGAGGTGCTGGGCAGACCCAAAGTTGTTCTCCCATCACACCAGTGATTGTAGAAACCTGGCTGCCATGCAGGAGGCAGGTAGCTATGGGTTAGACCGTATGGCCCCGGTCGAGCCTGCCATTGCCTCTTTAATAGTTTCCCCAGATGAGGCTCTCAGACCTGATGCCCGCTGTCCCCGGCCTCAGTGTCGACTGACCGATGATCTCCTTTCAAGGAGTTATAACATAGCAGCACGAATGGGGCGTATGGGTAATTCATTTTCGCACCTTATCCTGGCTCTGTCTCAGAGCCTGCAGGAAACGGGTACGGACCCCTCAGCTCAGATCGTTAGTGATGCTTCCCTTCAGGCTTTTGCTTTCATGTCAAGGGAGCTTGGAAGGTTGATGTCAACCATGACGCTGGCACGCCGCCAGGTCTGGCTGGCGCAGTCCCCTCTGTTGGAGGGGTGTCGTCGCACCCTCCGTTCCCTTCCAGTGGTTCCGGGGCAAATGTTTGGGCCGGCTGCTCAGCAGGCACTAGAGCGTAGTGCACAAGCAGATCAAGCCAGGCAGCAGTTTGCTGGCCTGCGGCGGGGCCCAGTTACAAGGCAGAGGGATCTTTTTCCACCTGGTCCCAGCCATTCTTACCCACCTGCTCGCCCAGGTGGACAAACTAGAGCCTCTCACTATTCTGGGCAATATGATAGGCAGCGGCATGCTCTTTCCCGGCCGTTTTTTCAGGTGCCGAGAGGACCAGCCCCCAGTCGTCGCCCCCCCAAAGGCTTTAGGGGGCGGGGGGGTCGGACCTGAGGTTCAAAGGTCCGGTGTCGGACACTTCTCGCAGCAGCACCTCAGCTACTGGGAGAGGGAGACCACAGACCCTTGGGTGGTGTCCACTCTGTCCAAGGGATACACACTACAGTTCCGACCCCGGCCACCCATTTTCTGCGGGTTCAAAATGTCTGTGGTCACAGATCCCGCAAAATCCCTGGCCCTCAGCCAGGAACTAGTAACCCTCTTAGAAAAGGACGCCATATAGCCTGTAGAGTGGCATACACGGCTCAGTGGGTTCTATTCAGTGTATTTTCTGATTCCGAAGAAGGATGGCGGGTTTCGCCCAATCCTAGACTTGAGGGGGTTGAACAAGTTTTTAAAGGTCCTGCCATTCCGCATGTTGCGGATGGCAGATGTTCTCCAGTCGATTGCACAAGGGGCCTGGTTTGTGTCAATAGATCTCAAGGATGCCTAATTTCACGTGCCTATTGCCCCCCACCACAGGCAGTTCCTAAGGTTCGCCTTTCGAGGACGGGCTTACCAATTCAAAGTGATGCCATTCGGTCTTTCACTGGCCCCTCGCATATTTACAAGGTGCGTGACAGCTGCTCTTTCTCCCGTGCAAACCAGGGGTTTGACAGTATTGCCATACCTGGACGATTGGTTACTAATTTCTCCAACTGCGGAGCACGCAGTCAGAGACACAGCTATGCTCTTAGGTCATGTAAGCCAGCTGGGCCTTACAGTGAACTACACAAAGAGCAATCTTACACCCAGTCAGCGGGTAGAATACCTGGGCATGACATTCGACTCACAGTCGATGAGAGCCTCCCTTTCCCCAAGGAGGGTGGAGGCTATTATTCATCTTATCAGTTGCTTCCAGAGGAGCAGGCTTTTGAAGTACGGCCTCCTTCTCAGGCTAATGGGCATGCTAACAGCAGCATCCATGGTCGTCCCTCTGGGTCTTCTTTCCTTACGGCCCCTTCAAATCTGTGTCAACGGACTCCACTTGGACCCCAAGTGGCACAGGGGCAGGAGCGTGAGAGTGTCCAGCTCTTTCTGCCGTACATTGAAGCCTTGGAGGAGCAGGCTGTATCTCACCAAAGGGGTTCCTCTGGGGGTAATCCCCTCCCGCCGAGAGGTTGTGGAGACAGATGCCTCACTAGTGGGCTGGGGTGCAGTCTGGCAGCGCAGGACCGTCAAGGGCCGATGGAGCGTGCAGCAGAGGTTAGAGCACATAAATGTGCTCGAGCTCAGAGCAATATATCTGGCACTGCAACATTTTCTCCCAGTACTGAAAGACCGGCATGTTCTCGTCCGGTCAGACAGCACATCAGCAGTGTATCATATCAACCATCAGGGAGGCACCAGGTCCAGGCAGAGTCTGCGAGTGTCACAGCAGCTTCTTACGTGGGCATTTCCCCACTTCCTGAGCCTCAGGGCCGTACATCTCCCAGGCGTGCAGAACAGTGCGGCAGATGTTCTGTCCCGCCAGGGGCCGCCACAGGGAGAGTGGAGACTCCACCCAGATGTAGTGGCAGTGATTTGGAGCCGATATGGCAGAGCGCAAGTGGACGTCTTCGCCTCAGAAGCGTCAACACATTGTTCCCTCTGGTACTCCCTATGGGAGACAACCAGCCCTCTAGGGCAGGATGCCCTCGCTCACACTTGGCCAGCCTGCCTTCTGTATGCCTTTCCACCGATTCCACTCATTCGTGTGACGCTGGACAGAGTTCAACTGGGAGGCCACAAACTACTGCTGGTAGCCCCCAACTGGCCAGGCAGGCCGTGGTTTCCAGTACTCCTGAAACTGCTCAATGGGGAGCCATGGCATCTCCCGAGGAGACCAGACCTTCTCTCTCAGCTGGAAGGACGCATATGGCATCCGAATCCAGATCGCCTTCAGCTGTGTGTCTGGCCATTGGAAGCCAGGACCCACTCCTGGCATCCTGTGACCAGTCAGTGATCCAGACTGTGTTGAGTGCGAGGGCTCCCTCCACTAGGTCCCTCTATGCTAATCGATGGAAGCTTTTTTCCCAGTGGTGCAAGACAAATGGTAAGGTACCAGAGAGTTGCTCAGTGGCCATCATTCTGCGTTTCCTGCAGTCATTGTTGGATAGTGGCAGATGTGCATCGACTCTGAAAGTATATGCAGCTGCCATTTCAGTGGGGCACTTGAGGGTGGACAACCAGACAGTGGGGTCGCACTATCTGGTGAGTCAATTCTTGAAGGGCGCACAGAGGTTTAGACCATCAAGAGTCACTTTAGTGCCATCATGGGACTTGAAATTAGTGTTACGGGTTCTGTGTCGGCCCCCGTTTGAACCTTTAGAACAGTCAGAACTGAGGTGGTTGTCTGCCAAGACGGCATTTCTGCTAGCTATCACATCAGCGAAGCGAGTGGGTGAACTCCACGCCCTATCAGTGAGCGAGATGTGCCTGCGTTGGTACCCAGATGGTTCAGGGGTCACTCTCCTACCAAATCCATCCTTCATGCCAAAGAGGATGCCTCCCTCGCATGTAAACCAAGCCATCGAATTGGCGACGTTCAGTCCACCAGGTTCATCTGAGGGACCAGAGGAACCGTCAGTGCTACTGTGCCCAGTTAGGGCACTCAAGGCGTATGTGGAGGCCACTGCCATCATACGTAAAACTGACAAACTTTTTGTTTGCTATGGGGGTTGTAAGAAGGGCGAACCCCTATCAAAACAGAGACTATCTCATTGGATAGTAGATGTGATTCTACATTGTTATAGGTCAGAGGGCTTGCCTCTACCTAGTCATGTGAAGTGCCACTCTACTCGGAGTGTGTCCACGTCTTGGTCAGCCTTGAAAGGAGTCTCTCTACAAGACATCTGTACGGCGGCGACCTGGGAGTCTTCTTGTACCTTTGGTCGCTATTACCGGGTTAATGTGGCTGCTCCGCACGCTGTGGCAACAGCCGTCCTATCAACGGCTTCCATTCCTTAGTGCGGTAAGCATTCCTTGTGACCTTGCTGGTATGAGTCATCCAGTGCTAAAGCACCGCCCTCTGGCGGTCAGGAAGAATGAAATAGAACGATAGTTACGGATGTAACTACGGTTCTATGAATTCTGGATGACCGCCAGAGTTGTCTGTCACTCGGAATCTGGGCGAGAAGATTCTGAAGGAACAGATTGCGTGATGACGTAGGGGTTTTATACTGGGGCATGCGCCATACGTCATCACATGGTCACAGGTGACTTTGTTGGTATAATTACTCGACCTGCGCATATGCGAGATGGAGATATCCAGTGCTAAAGCACCGCCCTCTGGCGGTCATCCAGAATTCATAGAACCGTAGTTACATCCGTAACTATCGTTTTATTGGGGGCAATAAAAAGGGGTAAGTGTTATAATTGGTTTGATCGCGGGGTAATAAAAAGGATTAGTGTTAAAATTAAGGGGTAATAAAAATGATTAGTGTTATAATTGGTTTGATCGAGGGGTAATAAAAATGCATAGGTGTTTGGAATGTATCTGGAAGTGTTGGTGACCAAAAGGTCGGGTGACAGGAGGTGACAATAAACATGCGAAGTGTTTGATCGGGGTGTTGTTGTTGCAGCTGTCAGCGTGTCAACCCCCCTCGTTATATGATGTGCGCGTACCACTAGTGCGCATACCCCCCCCCTCTGCTCTGACCTGGGGGCGTGTTTACCTGGTCTTACGGTGTATATAGTCCCGGGTCCTCAGCATTTTATTTTACCACTTGTTTTTTTTTTGGTCTTGAAACACCAGAGGGACTCCTTATAGTCATGGCTTCCGACAGATGTGATGATCTCGCTAGTACCGTCGCTGCTCTAGGTATGTGTACCAGTGCTATATCAGATGAGGCTGTGGATGGGGCTCCTCGCAAAAAGGGACGTCGGGAGAGCGGGCTCACTACCGGGGCGCCGCCAGAGTTAAAGATAGAATTCGAGGGGGTTAACGGGTATGTGTATGATGTAAGATATTACGATGGCAGAGTGACGTTTTCTATACGGACTCGGGCATGCGCTGCGGAGGGCGAAACATGGAGCGACTCTTTGTCTGTGAAAGATTGGAAACTGTTTCGCTCTGTTGTCTGCCGAGACCTGGATAACACTGGTTTTCCTGAGATAATTTATGTGTCGCAGTGGAACAGCGCTACGGGTCCGGAGATATATCGGGTTGAAGCGGATCGTTTCTTTAGACCCTCAGAGGAGTTTATTTTCCTCAGTGTTTGTGTAGATAGGGAGAGCGTGATAGCGGCCCGAGGCCGTGAAGAATGGCGTTTACACCCTTACCCTCTCACACGCCAGGAGTGTGATTCGTGGTTTAAAACTGTCTTCTTTATTCAGTGGTGCGACTGGCGGACTATGCAAAGAGTGTTTAGTGAAGTTGACGAAGCTATCAAAAGAGACAGAATCATCACTGCTCATGCGAGTGTTAGAAAACGCCTTGTTTTCGATGATTTACCGACTGGCTCGCAGACTGGTCTCCTTCCTGCCATGTGTAGACCGAAAATCATCAGACATTTCGACTACTGAAAAGTGGTAGGTTATGTGTGTATTCCTATACATTTTATATACTGTGTTTGTGTTTATGTTTGATTTGTTTCCCGTGTTTTTAATACAAATGTTGTTGTTGTTTTTTAGAGGACAAACTGTGCCCATGGATCGACGAGGAGACGCAAGATGGAATTTCAGGAGGTGTCCTGCCGGCACCCTCGAATGTGGAAGACCTGACCGGATCTCAAAATGATGATGATGATGCTGTGATAGACCTGACCGGAACACAAGTTGGGGAGCAGGCGGTGGATGGGCCACGTGAGGAACCGTGCCTGACACAAACTGGGCGGGACCTTGTTAAAGAATTTTTGAGACGACGTTTCACGGCTATTGCCTGGGAAGCGGCAAAAATACAGTGCAATGGCTGTGCAATTGACCACCCGAGTCAGCGCCAACACTCCTGCTTATTCAAGCAAGGCGAAGTCTTGGTGAGTTATTATTCTGATATATGCAGTATAGTGTTCTACCCCAGCCTGGGAATTGCACTACAGTTCCTATTGATGGAAATTACACAGAGCGAGCATTCAGTGGAGAGACTTATCGCGGCAGCCGAAACCATAACTCTGGAACTTTATGAAGAATTCGAGCACACAAAAGAAAATCTGGGAAATCTGGACAGCTACTCCGAGCATGAACATGAGACAGACTTCTACCTGGCCTATATTATATGGCTTGGAGGACTCACCGTGGAGGAACATGTCAGTGGTTTTTTTTGATAGCCAATGATGTTGATGTGTGAAGATGTTTTTGTTATGATTAGGAATCTAATAAAAAGGCTGTGTAACAAACACTATGTTGTCATTTACGATTCATTTACAGCATGGAGAACACATTGAAAGAGATTTATTATGACCCCGCTCATCCTGGGGGTCTTGGTAGTGTGTATAAACTTTGCAAAGCGGTCGGAGATTGTACAGAGGTGACGCCAGCGCTACCTGATGTTAAACGCTTTTTGTTGGGACAAGATGTGTATACGCTACACGCCAAGACGGCTCAAAATGTTCCTAGGAATAGGGTTTTGGTTAGTGGCATCGACAAACAGTTCCAGATTGATCTAGTCGATATGAGTGAATATTCTATTGAAAACGACAACGTACGATACTTGTTAACGTGTATTGATGTATTTTCTAAATTTGCGTGGGTCAGGTGTCTTAAAAACAAATCAGCGGGGGTTGTTACAAATGCTTTTAAAAGCATCCTGAGCCAGGGCCGGGTGCCCTCAAGGATCCAAACGGACAAAGGCACAGAGTTTTATAATAAACAGTTTCAACGGGTGTTGAGCCAGTATGAAATCAAACATTTTTCGACATCGAACGAAACTAAGGCTAGTGTGGTGGAGCGCTTTAACAGAACTTTCAAGACGCGGATGTGGAGATATTTAACAAGTGTTAATTCACGCCGATATGTCGACATAATCCAGGACCTTGTTGATGCATACAACAATTCACATCATAGGTCGATAAAAATGCCTCCTGCCGCCGTAAATAAAGACAATGAGAAGACAGTCTTTAACAACTTGTACAAGCTGAAACCTCAGAAAAAGGTGTCTTTTAAATACAGTGTCGGGAATACAGTGAGAATTTCGAAACTCAGGGGTGTTTTTAGAAAAGGTTATGAACAAACGTTCACAGATGAATATTTCATAATAACGGAGCGCATAGCCAGAGACCCCCTGTGTATAGACTAGCTGATTGTGGTGGGGAGGTGTTGGAAGGCACGTTTTATGAGCCTGAATTACAATTGGTAATTATCGATAAAAACAAAGTGTTTAAAATAGAGAAAATACTGGCCAAAAAAAAATCAGGACGTAAAAATCTGGTCCTTGTAAAATGTTG
>CAKAOJ020000954.1:0-13060 GCA_916701645.2 Sebastolobus alascanus | reverse complement strand
CCAACTGTCCAAGGATGAGGAATCCAACTGTCCCAAGGATGAGGAATCCAACTGCCCCAAGGATGAGGAATCCAACGGGGTCCCCCAAAAGATGAGGAATGCAACTGTCCCAAGGATGAGGAATCCAACTGTCCCAAGGATGAGGAATCCAACTCTCCCAAGGATGAGGAATCCATCTGTCCCAAGGATGAGAAAGCCAACTCTCCAAAAGATGAGGAATCCAACTGTCCCAAGGATGAGAAAGCCAACTCTCCAAAGGACGAGGAATACCAACTGTCCCAAGGATGAGAAAGCCAACTCTCCAAGAAAAAGGAATCCAACTGTCCCAAGGATGAGAAAGCCAACTCTCCAAAGAACGAGGAATCCAACTGTCCCAAGGATGAGGATGCTAGAGACTCAAAATCGGTCAGTGACTCGACTGATAGCAGTCTCTCTGGCAACAAAGGGACAGCACATCTGAGGACTCGGACAGCGTGATAATCCCATCGGCTCCTCCGGGACAGCCCAGAATCCTCTCCTCTTCTTCTTCTTAAGCTCAAGAAGAAGACGAAGAGAGGAATCCAAAGATTCTTTTCCATCTTGAAGAGGAAGATTTTCTGCTGCTTCTGTGCGAAAGGGAACGACGATGAATGACGCAGCGAGTCCCCGATAAGAGTCACTGACCGGTGAACGGCTGAGCCCAAAAAGGGGCCATGACTCACTGACCGGTGAACGCTGAGACCAAAGGGGACCATGACTCACTGCCCGGGTGAACGGCTGAGACCAAAGGGACCATGACTCACTGCCGTGAAGGCTGAGACCAAAGGGGACCATGACTCACTGACCGGTGAACGGCTGCTGAGACCAAAGGGGACCATGACTCACTGACTGGTGAACGGCTGAGACCAAAGGGGACCATGACTCACTGACCGGTGAACGGCTGAGACCAAAGGGGACCATGACTCACTGACCGGTGAAAGGCTGAGACCAAAGGGACCAGGACTCACTGACGGTGAACGGCTGAGACCAAAGGGGACCATGACTCACTGACCGGTGAACGGCTGAGACCAAAGGGACCATGACTCACTGACCGGTGAACGGCTGAGACCAAAGGGGACCATGACTCACTGACCGGTGAACGGCTGAGACCAAAGGGACCATGACTCACTGACCGGGTGAACGGCTGAGACCAAAGGGGACCATGAGTCACTGACTGGTGAACGGCTGAGACCAAAGGGGACCATGGACTCACTGACCGGTGAACGGCTGAGACCAAAGGGGACCATGACTCACTGACCGGTGAACGGCTGAGACCAAAGGGACCATGACTCACTGACCGGTGAACGGCTGAGACCAAAGGGGACCATGACTCACTGACCGGTGAACGGCTGAGACCAAAGGGGAACCATGACTCACTGACCGGTGAACGGCTGAGACCAAAGGGGACCATGACTCACTGACCGGTGAACGGCTGAGACCAAAGGGACCATGAACGCCTGTCATAGAAGAACTCCTACTCCTACTAAGGTATGCAAACTATGATGAATACAACTTTACATGTGACGCTGTATTTGAAAGTTGAGCTGCATTTTTTTTTATCATTTAAAAACGTTAATGCCATGTCTATGACACAAATGTCATTAATGACACCAACATTTGCACAACCTTTTCTCAACAGCCTTCCAAAATATAGTCCAGGAAGAAAGTTACTACCAGAAGCTACACGTCTGTGACTTGGAGTCACAATGATCAAGGCCTATTGAAGGAGGCTGGGACAACGGGCCAGACACGGGTCTTGGGGTATAACACATGCGCAGTGTAACTGAAGCTGCGGCGTGCATTGCGATTGGTTCAATTTCGGTGAGCGCAGACCACATTTTACTGCGCATGTGTTTTAACCCCAAAGATTAGACGCGGTGATGACGCGTGACCCCGCCTCCTTCAATAAGCCTTGACAATACCGGCTGGTTAGCCCTTTTTCCCAAAGAACCACTCCACAACCACTCCATCCGACACATATTATCCGTCTGTCCGTCCTGGAAGAGGGATCCCTCCTCTGTTGCTCTTCCTGAGGTTTCTTCCATTTTTACCCTATTAAAAGGGTTCTTCTGGTTAAGTGTTTCCTCATCCGATGTGAGGGTCGTACTGTAAAGGACAGAGGGTGTCGTATGCTGTACAGATTGTAAAGCCCCCTGAAGCAAGTGATTTGTGTCATTGGGCTATACAAATAAAATTGACTTATTTACTTAATTGAATAAGAGCCTGTGGTTTTGGTAATCGCTTGAGAGTAGAGTGTGGGAGCATCGGCTGGTGGCCTGTGAAGGGCCGCCGGGTACGATACTTTCACCGCTACTATCTTGCTGATTGCTGCACCATGGTGGGAAAGGAAGTAGACGAACTTGGAAGTCAGTTACAACAGGCATGGAGTTGAGTGAGGAGTGATAAAGGAATGGAAGGCTAGTGGGAGTAGGAGGAATAAACAGGATAAATAAATAAATAAATTAATATCTTTATGAAATAACCACATGTAAACCTATTTTTGTAAACTCCTGTGTGAACGCTTGACAAATGAAAAGCACAGAGTATTTTCTCATTTTAACAACTTGAGTGCAAAATAAACATAACAGTTTTAAAATGAAATTATAGAAAAAAAATAAATAAATGTAGGCCTAGCCTATATCGCCGATAGAAACGATATAGAAAAATATATACAGTAGACATTTTCATATCGTTTTGATGATATATATATATTATATTATATATATTACTATATATCGTCATATGCCCAGCCCTAGTGTGATGAGGTTTGAGGGGGAAGGAGGAGTATGAAATGGACTGTAATTTATCAATACAATGTCACGTCTTTTTTGTAAAATAATTAGTGAACCTGTCATCATAACTTTTTTTTATTTGTGAACAAATATAATTAATGAAACATTATTTAAAGTTTTGTGAATCTGCTCTTTAGTACAAACATTTCCAGAAGAATTAAAAGTTCAGACGAAGTCTGTGATATGTGTAAATAATAAAATAATCATTTAACTGGTAAAATTGCATAGTTTCCTTCAAATGTTCTTGGGGTAGTACTCCCAAACCTAATGTGTCATAGTATCTTTCATTCAATGTAGAATTTCAGAATGTGTCTCTGTATCCTGCTGCATAATATGTCGGAGCATCCTGACTGGGACACTGCTCCTAAAACCTGAATGATACCCTACTATAGGCTACAAATAACACAGGAAAGCACTTTAACTAGTAGATAGATAGATAGTAACTTTATTGATCCCGAGGGAAATTCAAGTTTCCAGCATCATGCAAACATATTAGTAAAAACGGCACAGGTAAGTAGTACACATGTTAGTAAAACAGCAAAGGAGAGTAGTACACATATTAGTAAAACGACACAAGTAGTAACAGGACACATGTAACACTTAACAGTTTTTAAGAGCGGATTCCTCCACTGGCCAAATAAAGGTCCAGGCATAAGAAGAATATTTAATAATATAGAGAGCTTATTCCAATTGCAAATGGAAGCTAACAGACAGCTGATTCACATACAGTAATTGAGCTCCAATAGTTTACTCTGTCAAGAAAAAAGCCACCTTGTTCTCGGTAATAATGTCTGATGACAGTGGAGAACAAACTCCTGTAAGTATAACTTAAATGTAATTAGTCTATACTTTAACAGTGTGTGCAGAAAACTTTGAATGTTTTACACACAAAGCCGCTGCTTTGCTCACTTTTTTTTGTGTGCAAAGTAAGAACATTTGTACACATATTAGTGAAAGAGGCTGATTCGTTTTGCATCATGCTGTTTTCCTCACAGGCGTCCACCATTAGCCGATCAGAAGGTGACTACAGGGTTTCCTCAGATGAGGAACAGCCTCCTCCTCCACATAATCCTCAGGCTGATGATTCTGAAGAGGAAAATGTAATTGATACCCAATACTATATTTAATATATTATCTATTTAATTCAGATGTTTATATGCAGCTCTTTTATGAACTGTGCTTAATAGGAAAAGTTTCAATTAATAAGTGTTGATATAGCAATAAAGTATTTCGATATTAAATTTTGATTATTATGTGTTGTCAGAATTATTTTGCAGATGATGAGGAAGAACAGAAAGAGGAGGAAGATGAACCCTAACTCCCCCGAAAACAGCCGACAGCTACATCACATATACGAGCTCAGACAGTTTACTCTGTCAGGAAAAACGTACAAACAGTATGTTCCTGGGGTAAATCTTTCAATTAATAGATGGAGCTCTTCTTGACCTTTCAAAGCTCATATTTCAAAGACGGAGGGAGCTAGAGAGCTGATTCCAAGTGCAAATGGAAACTTGCAGTAGGTGCATCACATATTTCAGCTCATATCTGAGGCAAGGTCGAGGCTGTGGCCGAATCAATGCACAGTCCATGAACACTGACTCTGAGCTCGGACTGAAGCAGCCAGTCCGTACTGCGGTCCTGTTGGCAGGGCGTCACCACCCACAGTACATGCAACAAACCACACAATAAAGTGATAATGTGTGTTCTCCCTCAGTGTTTTTGTACTACTTATTTTCCTAGCAGTTTTCAGCTGCCAGTTTGCAGTTTTTCTAGTGTTGCTTGTGACTTTTTTTTTTTTTTGCCCCTTTCTTTCGTTCAAATTAAACTTCTTTTTTTTTTTTTAAAAGGCTAGTGAATAGTGAATGTGTTTTAACAGCATGTCAGTGACTGTTTAAATGTATTACATTTGTTAAAGTAGCTGAAATAAAATCATTAAAAAAATAAACAAAATGCAAAAATGAAATTAAAACTTGAAACAGAACTGAGTTCCTTTTCTGTTGGTCCACTTTAGAGGACTGAGTTCAGTTCGTTTAAAAAAGGACTATATGTGAAAACACCCTTATGGTTGTGAATAACCACAACCCCCCCCCCCCACACACACAACACAACAGAGGTTCAGTCCAGGCCCGGCTGGTTAGAGAATATGGGGTTTGGATTAATCAATGCACTGTCCATGTAAACTGACTCTGAGCTCGGCCCGAAGCAGCCACTCCGTACCGCGGTCCTGTCCCATAATAGAATATCTCTTGTGTCAATTGCAGTGTGTCACCACCACAAAAAACAAACCACACAATAATACACAAATAATAATAATTCTGTAACCAAATTGGGGGGGGGGTTTAAAAAAAAAATTTTTTTTTCAAAATTTTTTTTGGAATTTTAAATTTTTTCTGGGGGGGGGTTTTTTTGTTCCCCTTTTTGGGTTTAATTTTTTTTGGGGTTTTTTTTTTTTTTTTTAAATTTTTTTGGGAAAAAAAAAAATTTTTTTTTTTTGGGGGGGGGGAAAAAATTTTTTTCCCCCTTTTTTTTTTGGGGAAGGGGGGGGGCCCCGGAACCCTTTCCCGGGGGGGTTTTGGGGAAAAAACCCTTTTTCCCCCCCTTTTTTTTTTTTTTTGTGTGTTTTTTTTGGTTTTCCTTTTAAGTGCTTTCAACCTTTCCACTTCCCGCCATTCCCTTACCGGAAATTTCATGGGTAAATGTTGGAGCCTGTCCTGAGAAAACCCTCTGTTAAATCACAGAAGTTTAACACAATTGGAAATAGCTACTATCAGATAAACTAGTTACAGATAATAAATAAAAACTGGTTTTGATCGAAATGGATTAGTTTGATGTGAGTTGTGCTTGTGTTTCAAGCGCAGTTGTTAAATTGCGTACCTGCTCAGCGGCTCCCTCAGTTATGCCGGGTGCTGTCGCGGAGCTGCCCGGGCCCGTGTGTGCTACTTTCTCGGCTGCTGCTGTCACGGAGCTGGTGTAGGTCCGTCTGTGTCCGGGCTGCGTCGGATTGGCTCGAGTCTGTTCAGGTGGCCTCACCAAGGCTCAAACTAACTCTGCTGCTAGACTAGCGAGAGTTCTGCTGAAAAATTGAGCTCTCTGCGTAAACTTTGGTGCGTGCTGCGACCTTGAGTAAAATACCGAGAAGTTTAAGTATTGTTCTAAATAGTTCACCACTGAAGTACCTTGGAAGGGAATAATGGTAGTTATGAAAGTAGTTTAGCCCGGATTAGTCCAAGTGTGCTGTTAGTGACCTTGAGCATTTCCCGTTACTTGTACGCACGTGTCGATACATCGGACTTTTACAGAAAGATGACGCGATTCGTAGACGCACCTAATCTTACATTAACGGATTTGCCTTGATCTTTCGAGCGGCCGCATTTCCACCTGGCGCTATCACGCTGATCCCTTTTGAAAAAGTCATAACATTATGGTTCCTTATGGAGTGTATAGGTTGCTTTCACGTTAATTCTTTATGTAAGCAGTCATCATTTGCTACCTCGGCGAGATTAGAGAGGAGTCACTGGGCGTTCATTGCTTTCAGTCTATCATTTTGAAATCGGGTCGTGGACTTTCCGCCTGAACTCTACATTCCTAGACATGGGGTTGATCGTGGCCATAACTTTGGACTTTATACCCATATGGGATTTCCCACAGGAAACAAAACTCAAGTATCAGTCTATTTCTGAGATAATTCAACAGTTTGATTTTGTTCGATCTTTCAGAGCTGACGTTGTCGTCGTGGTTGCTTGTATGTATATACATTGGATAAAGCTCTCATAAGCTATATAGTTTGAAGGTCATGAAATTTGTATGGGTCCGGAAAAATTTGAAATTTTGTCCTGAAATTGTGACTATGCGCTTCTCCTCAGGTTAAAAGTTTAGAATCTAAATTTTAATCATTCTCTCTCCTCAGCAGGGACTCCTTTTGCATAGGTCGTTTATAAAGTCTATGAGAAAATTAGCCTACTTTAATACAACATGATGTTCATTTAGTAAATTATGGTCCAAATAGACCATAAAGCAGGGGATGCTTTAGGGCGGGGCTACCTGGTGATTGACAGGTTGCTACCACGGCGTTGTCCGGTCTGGGAGTTGTCCGTGTTTTTAACCCTTTCACAGTGTGTTTTCATTTCAGGAAAGTTAATTATAACATTTTGGTCGCCGTATTTAGCGTTCTGTTGTACTTAGCTCCACCCTCTCGTTTCACATCTGGTTCCAAAAACCCCAAGCTGGCGACGGCCAAAATGTAGATGTGGGGTCAGTAGGGATCCTGACAGGTTTATCTCATCATGTGTGTCATGGCCATAGTTGGAATTGCAGGTCACGTGGCGCCCGCTGACCCACAAACACTCTTCTCTTACCCAGATAAAATCATTACAAAAGAAAACGGTAAAAGAGTTTCTGAGCTGATTCTTTCCTTTCTCTCTTCCAGCTGCACCAGCGGACGATCCACAGCGTCTACATCATTCAGCCCAAAAAGAAGGATGTTGTCAGGCTGTTGCTGAAAATCCTGACTCCGTCAAAGTCTTCCACTGCCTCTTTCAAGGTGAATGGAACCATCCTACAGTGTGTGTCGTCCCCCCGTCCCCCCCCCTGGGTTTGACTGTAGTAGGTAACGCTGATCTCATCTTTTTACAGAAAGTCCTTCTGAAAGAAATCTCGGAGCTCTCAAACTACATTGACCGGAGCCAGCTGACGGCGTCGTTGGGCGGCTACCTTATCTACTGTCACCGTAGCTGGGTGGACTTCATCAAGGTAATCTACTTCTGGAAAATGTCATGTCAATACCTCTACTCTTGACTTCCTCCAAGGAAACAATAGCTGGGTTTCCACCAAAAGTTCCTGGGACTTTTAGTCCTTGGAACTACATTTCAGGGAAGTAAAAGGTTCCTTCAGCCCACTGTTGTCTGCGTTTCCACCGCGGTCTAAAGACCTGTCAAGATTAGGAAAATCAGTCTGCTCGATTAAGAGACTCTTCCAGTAATCCAATAAACATACTGATGACTTGTGCTCGACAACTATTAGTGCAAAATAAAAGCAAATGAGTAGACGTGAAACGTTCTAACTTACATCTATAAGGCACGGTGTTCAGCACCGGGACAGCTGCTGCAGCCTCGGCCGCCATTTTCACAAGTTTGAATAGTGGTCGTGGTCTCCCGCGTTGGCCCCTCGGTCGTCCCTCGGCGGTCCCTCCCCTTCCACTACGTATCCATGGCGACCACTGAGTGTGAAAAGTGTCCAGCGTTCCACACTCAATGTTTTGACAGTTTTGAGTACAACATCCGGGTACTTAGAGTGCATACTGCAGTTTGCCGTATTGCTCAGTGTGAACGCACTTATGTACTCAAAATAGCGAGTAGAAGTACGTAAGTACGCTGATTGGAACACACACTAAGCTACGCTTTCTGTCCTCCAACACAACTGCCGTCTGCAGCGTTCTCCCTCCATACTGGACCTGTTTCAGAAACGGTCGTCCCCGTTAGACACTTAGACACTAAAACATGAGAGAATAGAGTCCAGGTTGAGGAATCCTGAAGTTCCCCTTAACCATTCTGAACACAGAAGTATCTGAAGGATCTTATGAAGCTGTCTTATGATCAGTCAGAGGGTTTAATACAGAGTCTCATTGTCCTGTTAGTGTGAACACACACACAAATACAAGCTCAGTTATTCTGCTTACGTCTGAAGTAGCACACTAATATACTCCGTTTATGTGAACTACTACAGGCCAATATTTATTCCAACTATTTGTGTTGGAGATATTGCTTCTTTGTGCTCCGCTCACTCAGTCAGGAGATGTTTTCATGTGTGAGTCCATTCATGAGCTCCGTCCAAGCGGCCTGCGTCTATTGTCCGTTACCTTGGTGAAGCGTGATCAGCTGACCTTATTAGCAAGTGAAAGGAGTCCCTCTTCCCATTACATTATACATTCTGTCATGTTCATCTGGGGCATTGGGCCATGATCACACTATTCATTAACCATGGCAGCTCTCTGCCTACAGGAGACCTATTAAGGATTCAACTACTGTACAGAATCTCCACCAGACCTACATGCAGGTTCAGGGTGTGTGAGCAACTTCTGTTGAGAATAAATCAGAACAGCCTTATAATTAGTCCACCAGCAGCTTGATTTATTATAAAGTTACACCATAAAAGTCAACTCATGCATAAACTAGCTAATCAAATAAATAATAGAAGGTAACAGTGACGTCTCAAAACATGAACCATGTTGTCTTTTGAAGTTGACTCTGTGCTCTGTGCTGCTCCTTGCAGGAGATAGATGAGTTTGTTCAGGAGTTCCTGTCTGTGGTCCAGCGGCTGC
This sequence comes from Sebastolobus alascanus, assembly GCA_916701645.2. Lineage (NCBI taxonomy): Eukaryota > Metazoa > Chordata > Actinopteri > Perciformes > Sebastidae > Sebastolobus > Sebastolobus alascanus. The sequence goes on along the minus strand of CAKAOJ020000954.1, from coordinate 3,934 downwards.
CCTCGTGTATCTCCATCCTGCAGACTCTGTCCAGGCTGCCGCTGCCCTCCACCTCCAGCGAGCTCCAACACTTCTGCTCCACCAACGAAGCCAAGTTCCAGCAGCTCAGGAGGTCAGGGTCAAACTGTTTTTCTGCTCCTCCCGTAGACTGAACGACGTCGGTTCAGTCGATAGTCTGACTGCATGCAATGATTTTAGAATAAAAAAAATCAAGTGAAATTAAGCTTATGCTGTCCTCCTCCTTACAGGGATGTATACATGTAGCAAAATATGAAAATATATATCTTTTGTAAAGGTAAAAAATATGTTTCGGTGACTGGCAGCAACGATGAGTGATTGTGTTACCGGTTTTGTAGGAACCGTGTTAACCTTCACACCTTGAAAATACTGTGGACCCTCGACTCTGTTAGTTCATTAAAGCTGCAGTAGGCAGTATATTTTGGGCATCATTAGGCAAAAATCCAATAATAACCTTTCAGCATATTGTAATTCAAGTGTTCTGAGAGAAAACTAGACTTCTGCTCCTCCTCATGTCTCTGTTTTCAGGCTTTAGAACAGGGGTGCCCAATACGTCGATCGCGATCTACCGGTCGATCGCGAAGGTAGTGTGGGTAGATCGCATGGCATTAAAAAAAAAAAAAAAAAAAATTAAAAATTTTTTTTTTTTTAAAAATAAATAGACGTCAGCCTATCATCCATCCTCACTATGAAATTTGTCACTTGATTGACATACACAGAGCAGATTGAGAACTGTCTGTCAGAGTTTGACAGACGCTTTCAAGACTTTGTTTTACTGGAGCCAGTCGCTACATTCATGTGCTACCCTTTTCGGGAAGATGCTGAGGTTGATTCACTCGCATCAAAAATTGCAACACTGTTTCACCTGAACTCATCTGGAGTGGAGGATGAGATTTTGACACTACAAACTGACATTCAGCTTAAGTCCAGGGCTCATGGACAGTTCTGGAACTTACTCACAGAGGAAAAGTACCCCAACATGAGGAAATGTGCTACCTCCATGACTGCATTATTCGGCTCCACTTATTTATGCGAGTCAGCCTTTTCCCACATGAAGATTATTAAGTCCAAATACCGTTCCACCTTGACTGATGATCATTTGGAAGTGTGCTTGAGGCTGGCTATCAGCAGCTACTGTCCGGACTATGCATCCCTAGCTGATTCCATTCAGTGCAAGTCATCAGAGTAAGGTAATGACAAAAAATGTACAGAGTTATATTGTACAATATGGGTTCATGCAGTTATGCAAGGTACACCAACATATATTGTACATATAAAGAATACTCAATATATTTATAAATAAATATATGTTTTGCATTTTTATAGTAGGTAGATCATTTTGACTTGGTCATTTTATAAGTAGCTCGCATGCTGAAAAAGTGTGGGCACCCCTGCTTTAGAACATCTAGCCCATGACGGGAGACTTTGACCAATCACAGGTCATTTCACAGAGAGAGAGCGTTCCTATTGGCTGTGCTCCGGCTGGTGGGCGGTGCTTGATATTTCCTCAACTTGATCTCAACATGGCTGCCGGGTCACAAACTTTCTCATTTTACAGCTAAACAGTAAATACAAGATGATTCTGAGAACATCTGAGGAGAGAAATAGTCATTACAGTAACAGAGTATTGATTCATATCTGATCAGCGCTGCCTAGTTTGATCGGAGTTGGTGAGTGATTGACAGCTGCTCAGAGACGGCAGACTCCAGATCAGCTCTGACTGCTTGTTTTCCTCCGGTCTGTGAAATCCTGCAGATGCCGTTAGGAGCAGCGGAGGACACAGAGGCACATTATTATTTTCAGATTACCTGTCTCATGCACTACTGTCAGGATATAGCGACCGTTTTATAAAAATAACTTTTTTAATCATATTTGCTCCGTTCTCTCCTCCTTCAGCTTTAACTCTATTAAATAGTGTTAGACAGCGATCCTACAGTAATAAATGCACCTCGACGCCATCCGGACGTTTGCACCGTTCACCTGGCAGCGTGCGAAGGGGCTTTTTGTACAGTTCTGTCTCTACCTGTTAGACACACGTTATGATTAATGACTAATAATGCTTATAATCGGTTATTTCTTCATGAATATACACATCAGAAGCATTAAAGTGCTGCATAAAGTTCTATCTGCATGAACCAAATAGATAGATTTCCCCAGGTGGGTCTGGATGATGCAGGATGATAATCAGTGAGTTACCCGTCAGTCTGTAGAAGTCAGTGTGAACAGAACCAGAACTAAAATGCAGTAATGTATAATTTTTCCTCTTGGACCAAATGAACACAACTACAGGTGTGAAAGCACCTTAGTTACACTAGTACACCACTAGTGCAGGTTAAATAACCAAAACCCACTACACCATCTTCAAACTGACCTGTATTGATATGTGTCTTCAGGGAGCTGGGCCTGGACGAGCTGCTGAGTCACTGTGAGAGTGTGGTGGAGAAGCTGCGTCATCCTGAGACGGAGCCGTGCTACCAGGCGATGGCTGGCACTGTCCTCTTCACCCACACCGCCTTCGACATGCTCCAGAACCACCGCAGGTACCGCAGGCAGCTCAGTTAACAGCCTTTATCTTAATCCTCTGTAACAACACCTCCCACACATACCACACAGTGTTGCACAACGGATAAAGCACAGTGCCAATGTGCTTTTCACTAGGTTGTTAATTTAAGAAGCCATAGCTCACATTGTGTGGTAATTAATGTATTCATGGCAAATAAATTAATTTAATATGACAATTTTTTTTTTTACAAATTTGACTCGTAATGAAGTCCTCCAAGTCTGAGGCCATGGTTCTCTGCCGGAAACCGGTGGATTGAGTTTTTGCCCCAAGAGAAGGAGTTTAAGTATCTCGGGGTCTTGTTCACCAGTGAGGGAAAAATGGAGCGGGAGATGGACAGGTTCGGTGCGGCGTCTGCAGTTATGCGGGCGCCGTACTGGACCGTTGTGGTTCAGAGGGAGCTGAGCCGGAAGGCAAAGCTCTCGATTTACCGGTCCATCTACGTTCCAACCCTCACCTCTGGTCATGAGCTTTGGGTAGTGACCGAAAGAATGAGATCACAGATACAAGCGGCCGAAATGAGCTTCCTCCGTAGGGTGGCTGGACTCAGCCTTAGAGAGAGGGTGAGGAGCTCAGCCTTAGAGAGAGGGTGAGGAGCTCAGTCTTAGAGAGAGGGTGAGGAGCTCAGCCTTAGAGAGAGGGTGAGAAGCTCAGCCTTAGAGAGAGGGTAAGGAGCTCAGCCTTAGAGAGAGGGTGAGGAGCTCAGTCTTAGAGAGAGGGTGAGGAGCTCAGCCTTAGAGAGAGGGTGAGGAGCTCAGTCTTAGAGAGAGGGTGAGGAGCTCAGTCTTAGAGAGAGGGTGAGGAGCTCAGTCTTAGAGAGAGGGTGAGGAGCTCAGTCTTAGAGAGAGGGTGAGGAGCTCAGTCTTAGAGAGAGGGTGAGGAGCTCAGTCTTAGAGAGAGGGTGAGGAGCTCAGTCTTAGAGAGAGAGTGAGGAGCTCAGACTGAGAGAGAGGGTGAGGAGCTCAGTCTTAGAGACAGGGTGAGGAGCTCAGCCTTAGAGAGAGGGTGAGGAGCTCAGTCTTAGAGAGAGGGTGAGGAGCTCAGCCTTAGAGAGAGGGTGAGGAGCTCAGCCTTAGAGAGAGGGTGAGGAGCTCAGTCTTAGAGAGAGGGTGAGGAGCTCAGCCTTAGAGAGAGGGTGAGGAGCTCAGTCTTAGAGAGAGGGTGAGGAGCTCAGCCTTAGAGAGAGGGTGAGGAGCTCAGTCTTAGAGAGAGGGTGAGGAGCTCAGTCTTAGAGAGAGGGTGAGGAGCTCAGTCTTAGATGTCCCCTGGAAAAAAAGAGGAAGAAAATTTTTGGATTTGGGATTGGGAAAAGGATTTTGGATTTGGGACCTTTTGTAAATTTAATATGAAAATAAA
>CAKAOJ020000953.1:0-17600 GCA_916701645.2 Sebastolobus alascanus | reverse complement strand
TTTGATTTGGTTTGGGTTTTGGTTAGGTGTTAAGAGCTGCCAGACTCTCCAGGGAGGAAAGAGAGGGAAAGAAAAAGAGAGGTGTTTTTGGTTTGAGGTGGAGAAAAAGCTGGCTTATTTAGGTTTGTTGTCTGTCAAAAGTGTAAATAAGTGTAAATAAGTTGATAGAAGCATAGGGACAAGTCGTTCCCTTATGACTTCGAGTATTACAGTGTGGGACTTCAGCACACAGCTAGTACTTGTTTTGTGGATACCGCGTCTCGTCTCTGAGGCGTTTCAGCCCACTGCTGGGACATCACAGGGAATAGATGGTTCTGAACGGGCAGACAACCTAGGTAATACTCACACGTGCTGGGGTACTAGCACGTGATACTGTACCCTGTAGTGGTATAGTGGCTGTAACCCAGTAGTGGTGCAGCGGTCTGATCAGATCATTGTAAATAAGTTGTAAATAAGTTGTAAATAAGTTGTAAAAAGTGCTGTATAAAGCTGCGCTATATGTGCTTTCAATGCTGTTATGTGTTAATGCCTTTAAGCTGTGTTGTTGCATGAATGATTTTGAGACATGTATGCACTATGATCTATGCTGAATAAAATAGACAGCCAATAAAGGAGAATATATAAGAGGAGATAATATATCTGTCTCCTCAGAAATCCCGGTTAAAAGTATAAGAGGGGAGAGGCATGATTCCCCTCAGTCTGTTCCCGTTAAAACTATAAAGGACAAATGCATGGAGTCCTTATAATGTCACTGATAAAGCATATGAGAGGAAAAAAGTTTCCTACGTTATTCCCCGTAAAATAATCATGAGCCTGTGAGGATCGGCCAAAAGTTTCAATAAAGGCCAGTACCTCATAGGACTTTTCTGTTACCCCGTGCAATAAATAATATTCTCCTAATAAGGCTACACACACATACACACACACACACACACACACACACACACACACACACACACACACACACACACACACACACACACACACACGTTGTTGTAGATAGACGGACCTGTCGCTGTACAGGCTTTGACCGGAACGAGGGAGGCACGGAGTTGACAGCCTGATATATATATGTACTGGGCACTGATAAGAATATGGTATAGGCTGAACAGCTGGTGTGGCCTATTAGTCTGAGATTTGTAAAAGTGCACATTAAATCCATGGTGCTTTGTGCTGGATGCAGTGCCTGTGAGGGTTTCTAACCAGAGTTTGTCGTCAATGTGTTAAATCATTAATGTACGGTACATAGGTACGTGCATTGGCAGTGAATTGGTCTGTTCCCATGTCTGATGGAGGTGATTGTAATCACAAGCAGCAGTGATTATAGTCACTACAGGAGAAATTGTGGGTTGAAGTTATAAATAATAACACCTTATTTGAGAAATATAAAGAGGTAGTAAAAAGAACCATTATGATAGAGAGGTATAACTCTAAAATTAACTAAAGTAAATGAGAAACTGGTTATATTTTGATAAAAATAAAAAGCTGAGCACGGAACTGATCGACACCATATATAACACACTGAATATAATAATCGGTTGCCGCAAAACGTGTTTTAAAGAGCTTTGAAAAAGAATTTAAAAGTGAATATCTGTAATTATTATTATTATTTGTTGACTTAAGCCGTGGCTCAAAAGGCCGTGAGCTTAAAGGAGAGAGAAAAAAAAAAAAAAAAAAAAAAAAAAAAAAAAAAAAAAAATTAAAGGAGCGGGAAAAAAAAAAAAGAAACGTGAAATTTGGCACAACAACTGGAACTGATGTGCAAATGCTTCTCAAGAAATATGACATCAATCGGCCACATGACGGCGCTGTGGTTAACGCTCAAACACGCGATTTTGGAAAGGCCACGCCCCTCACACCATAGGTCTGATCGACTTGAGATTTGACACACATGTCCAGCTCCGTGTGATCTACAAAAAAGCCTCTGAGACCACTACAGTCCGCCTAACTACATTTTCCGCCATTTTGGATTTCCGCCATTTTGGATTTTTTGAAAAAACATTTTTGACATCTCCTCCTAAAACCGTAGGTCCGATTGGTACCAAATGTTCAGTAGATCATTATTGGATGAAGTTCAACAGGAGTTATCAAAAGCTTTTTGATATCTCATTGCGTTTTGAAGATAGGGATCAACAAACTTTTCCATGGGCGGGGCTTAGGAGGAAATTGGCCATAATTCATCGACCATTAATACAATCATCATAAATCTTGGTAGTTATCTTCAGTGCGTGTTTGGGAATAGGTGTCCCAAAGCATTTTCTGCTCGACCCATAGGGGGCGCCAAAACTATCAAAACTTGTACCTCAAGATCTGGTGGACAGAATTTCATCAAATTTGGTAAACATGCTCTTGGGGCAAATATTAACCAAGATCTGAAGTGTCATATTGATCGGTGCATGTGGGCGCGGCCTATTTAGCATTTTATGCTAGATAATGCCTTTGCTCAGTTTGCTGTGAACGGGTACGAGCTAGAGACATGAAACTTGGTACCATAACTGTACATGATATTATAATGCTTCACATAAAATATAATCCCATTTGGCCTGATGGTGGCGCTACAGCATTTTCTAAATTTTAAAGGCCGGCCCCCCCTCACACCATAATTCCTATTGACATGGAATTTGACACACATGTTTAACTCCATGTGTTTTACGAAAAAGCCTTTTGGACCTCTAAAGTCTGCCTCCTAGATTTTCCTCCATGTTGAATAGTTTGAAAAACACATTCTTGACATCTCCTCCTAAACGATAGTTAAAGTTTCGTTCAAATCAACCACTAGGGGGCGCTACAAGTCAGACTACACATCATACTATACATCAGAAAATGTTTGTCCAATCAATACTAGACTCACAGGATACGTTTCATACCAATTTTGAACCACGTGTGTAAAACTATTTAGAAATTACTCCATAGGGGTCGCCACCAGTTCCAAAGATTTGCATGGGCCTAGCGCAAATTCCGCCACAAATTAGAGGCAGTTCGTCCCAGCATCATCAAACTTGATGGATATTTTAATTAACCTGTTGAAACATCCCCAAAATGCCAAGAAATATGACTGGCGGAACTTGAGTGTACAAGTACAGAAAGGCTGCATACACTGGAATAATGAAACAAGGGTGTGATTGGGCTGGCTCCTTCTTTATACAGAATTAAACCAGCTGAAATGACTTTACTGTGCTTTGTGAAGCCCTAAACGCGATCACTGCTGCTCATGGCTTTGATTTCAGGTGCTTCCCTCTGTTGAGCGAAAAAAAGGTTTGAACCCGCGAACTGCCGCTTGCGGCTGGAATTTATATTTAATATTGGTCTGGAAAAGTGGTTTGCTTAATTTGTGCTGTTTAAATGAGGGCGACTCGCATCTCCAGGAGCAACTAAAGAAAAACACTACACACACCTTAACAGTACTAGCATACATTTTTGAGTTTGTCCTCCCTAACAGAAAAATCCAAGTTTGAGAGAACCTCCAGAGCACTGGCGTCACCAACCAGGCAAGGCTCGATGGGGGCAGAGCAGGGAAAGCCGTGTGGGCCGGGACCAAGTCCAGTGGTGATGATTATGAAGCAGCATCCGCGCTATCGACAACGTATACAACGATACATGATGAAGTGGCATAGGAGGACCACCGGAAAATCTCGCTGGCCCCAGGAAGGCACCTTTGACATGGCATGCTGCAATGAAGCGGATACCCAAATCAGAAATGAAGAAGCGAAATACGCTAAAATTAATAAAAAAAGAAAAGACAGGCGAGCCAAAGAGAAACAGGTGTTGAGCTGGTTCAGGTGGGGAACCTACAGACAACAGATGGCAGTGAACGAAAAAAAGAAGACTGAGTCACCTAAGGCGGAACCTAAAGTCACCCCTACGGCTCCCCCACTGACGCCTCCGACGGCTCATCCGCTGACTGAAAAACCACCTCCTCCATCATACAAACCAAGAAAGGCTCGGCAAGCGACAGGGATGTTTGTGGCAGGGAGGCCTAGGAGCACAGTTGAAGCAGGAGGACCAGGTGAACCAAGATGGACGGGAGACAGAGACGCAGACAGAGCGTTCAAGTGTTGGGGCTGCAGGCTACCAGGACACGCCAAGACGGATTGCCCTACCAACCCGTGGACAGGACCAGCCGCAAACAGGCCATAGGGCTGCCCGGAGGAGCAGAAAAAGGAGGTAGTGGCACCGGCTATTTCATCACAGCCACATGATGAGCCCACCATATCAGTGTACATACACCACCAGTTAAACCCTTTCATGGTGGATACGGGTGCATCATACTCCTGCATTGGAAAGGAAGGTAGTGGACTCCCCCTTTCCAGTTCATCCATCAAAACAGTAGGCTTCTCCGGGAAAACTCAGATAATACCATTAACTCAACCAGTCCCCATGCTGATCGCAGGAAAGACCGTATTTGCGCCTTTGCTCTACTCCGCTGATACACCTGTCAACTTAAAGCTGAAAATGGAAACGGCATGAGAACCCACATTGCCTCTACATTGCACCTTACTGTTCGACGCAGACCACAGTCTGTTGCTAGAGGTCAGAACCGCCACCCAGATGCCACTAGAGACTAAACACGAGAATCTACTGGATCAAGTTCCCTCACGTCTGTGGTCACAGCACAAGACAGATGTGGGATTTGTGAAATCAGCTCAGCCCGTCAAAATCAAGGTTAAAACAGAGGCCAGGTTGCCATTTAAAAAAACAAAACAAAAAAACAGTACCCGCTTCAGCCACATGCCATTGAAGGGATCAGACCTATAATTGATGGGCTGGTAAAAGCAGGGGTTTTAATTAAAACTAACACTAGGAGCCCCTGTAACACCCCAATATTTCCTATCAAAAAGCCACACTCTAAAGACTATAGATTGGTACATGATTTAAGAGCGATCAATGCGATTGTTGATTCAGAAAACCCTGTTGTTCCCGATCCACACACACGGCTCTCCAACATACCACCTGCCAAATGGTATACAGTTATTGACCTCTGTTCTGCTTTTTTTTCAGTGTACCCCTGCATCCAGACTCACAGTACCTGTCTGCATTCACATACGGGGTCAACAGTATCGTTACACGAGCTCCCCAAGGATTAACCGAGCATTGATGCAGGACTTGCAGAATTTAGACGTACCAAGTACCATTCTGCAATACGCAGACGATTTACTTATATGTAGTCCCTCACAAGCTCAATGTGAAAGGGACTCCGTCGCAGTGTTAACTACACTGGCGGAAGGAGGACATAAAGTAAGTAGAGACAAACTTCAGTTCTGCCAGCAAACGGTAGAATACTTAGGTAAACAACTATGTGGGGTGAAATGGTGAATCGCTCCCTCACAAGTGGAAGCAGTAACTAAAGCTCCACGACCTCATACAGTAGGCCAAATGTCAAGTTATTTAGGGATAAACGGGTTTAGTCGGTCCTGGGTTTGCGACTATGCCCTGAAAACAGCACCGTTGAGAGCTATGATAAAAGCAGCCGGACAGACCAATAATGCCACATCGTTGGTGTGGACAGAGGAGGCATCAGGAGCTTTTCAGATGTTAAAAACTGACATGCTAACAGCTCCAGAGCTAGGAAACCCAAATTACACTAAGCCATTTCACCTGTATGTGATAGAGAGATCCGGATACGGATGCGCCGTACTAATGCAAGACACACCTACTGGTAAACAACCGTTAGCTTACTATAGCACTAAACTCGATAACATCGAGACAGGGTTGCCACTTTGTTATCAGGGATTGGCAGCAGCGGCGTTTGCATTTCAGAAAGCCTCATCTCTGACAATGGGACATCCGGTTAACCTGTATACATCCCATCAGTTGCACGCTTTGCTTACAAGTCCTAGGTTTGTCCTAAATTTATGCGGGCACGAGAAGACCTGCATAACCAGGCAATCCCCGCCGACTTGACTTTGTTTGTCGATGGCTCATGTTTTCGCGATGGTATCGGCAACCACGCAGGATACGGCGTTGTACAACTCAACGACCAGAACGGCACTTTCACCACGTTGCAGTCGCTACAGATAAATCAGCCATGCTCAGCTCAACTAGCAGAGATAAAAGCTTTGACAGCAGCCTGTCAACTGGCGGCCGGCAGACGCCTTAATGTCTACACAGATTCGGCTTATGCTTATGGTGTCTGTCACATACATGCTAACACTTGGAAACAGAGAGGTTTCCTGAGGGCAGATGGCACACCAGTAATACATGGTGAAGCCCTTTCCAAACTTTTGGAAGCAATGCATCTCCCTAAAGCTTTAGCTATCATTAAATGTCCAGCTCATCAGAAAACAGACACATTGATAGCCAGAGGGAATAACCTCGCAGATGAAGCTGCTAAACAAGCTGCTACAGGCAGCGTAATGGCCCCATACTTGTAGCACAGGATTGTGCTCCTTTAACTACTCTGTCATCTTTGATAGTAGCCCAAAGCAGGGTACCCGAGGTAGAAAAACGTTTATGGTTACAAAGAGGGGCCATACAGACTAGTTGCCGAGGTTCTGCAGACAAATTATGGAGAAGTCCACATGGACATTTTGTACTGCCTTTGTCATTGTTACGCCACGCCATCATTTGGGCACATGGCGCTGATCATTGTTCTCGAGGGCAGATTCTGCACAAACTACGCCCGTGTGGTGGGCTCCTTACTTGGCTGCAACTGTTGATAGAGTGTTGAGTGAATGTGAAATCTGTGCTCGTCCTGTCTCGCACCAAGTAGCCCAGGTGAAGGTCCCGCTCCCCTACCAGCGGAACCACAACACAGTCCAAGGGAGGACCTACCTGATAGTGACATTGAACCATCAGACAATTAAGACTGTTGTTTAGCACTCAGAACTAACCATCACCAAAAAATAGACTTTTCCTTTATCTCACCCCCACCTTCCCATACACTTAACCATGGACAGGAGACCACCATGGCACCCTTTCAGACACACTGGTTTTTGTGGTCTCAGGGGCACTCTGGTTGTCCTCCTGATACTCACTCTTATTATAGTCATTCCCCTTTTGTGGTTTTTGAGACCACAACACACGGACAAAAACATGACCCTTTCTGTCCGGTCCCTTGAGGCTCCTGTGTACGACTGCAGAGCCAAACGCCATCCTCACATCAATCCCACTTCCCTCTTACCTACTCAGCGCCCTTTAACACAGTGCTTATTAGCTACCAGCACCCTAGCCGTACAGCACGGCCTCTGGCCCTTACACAAGACACTAGATGTTACTTATGTTAAATCTGCCAAATACCCTTATTTGCTCCTTACGGGCCCTAACCCCATCCCGATAGTTGCTTATCCTAGAACAGATCAATGTGTCTCTGAGGGAGTGGTGAGGTCTACACTCCGTTGTTCAACCACAAAATGTATTGATCTCGCTACCAGAATTTCTCTGACCATAAAAACGGCCAGAGCTCTGGTAACTTTGCGACACACACGTAAAAAACGTACAGTTAGTGCAAATTCCTACAAAATGATTACTCTAAAAACTGCCTCCCAGAAAGACAATCTGTTTTACCAATGGCTGGATTTCTCCGCTAAACAAGTTTCCGATGTGTCCTGTATAGCCTGCCACCGAATGAGAGGCTTACCACAAGTTAAGCCCCTTCCTGGTGTTGAAACCTGCGTCACTCGATCTGATTGCTTTGTTAACTGTTTCATGCGTATGATCGCCGGTAAATCTGACAATGGTAATTCAACCTGTCCCACCGCCCTTCTCTCCCCTGAAAACTCCACGGTGTTAGACGATTATACTGTCCCTCCTACTGTAAAATTAGCTTACGGGACAGTGTTTCCTTTTTGTTTGGCTCGTAGCTCTTTGTTAACTAGTAGCCTAGATAACAACACGGAAATCAACGCTACCTTTGACGCAACGAATTTATTAGCATGTACCTACTCCCTTTACACTCATGCCCTGTCCAATACCACCTGGAATTCTAAATCCTGCTACACTCATCAAGAGAGATGTTAGCACCACATCTCTAAGGGAGGAGGATGAAAATGTGTCCACATCCAGCATGGGAAGAGCCTAAGGTACCCCTCCCTGCTAACTCGTATAAAGTGCCGCGTCCCGCGTATGATAAACCGAAAAAATATGCTACCTCTTATAACGAGTGTCATGAGTAAGTAACCCTAGGGGCTTGACCGGGGAGTGTTGGGCTCACCATTTTCCCGACACATGAGTAAAAAAGTATGTTGCATGCATAAATATATGTGTGACCTGTATGTATAAAACCATCATTATATGAGACTAATACTGTCCTTATCCCACCTAGATTAAAAACCACCCGTTATTGACGGTGGCTCCCCTCCCGTATAATAGCATAAGAGATCCCTCCCAGGCGTATCCAGGAGCACAGAATTACTCTTCTTTTAACGTTGATGTAAGCTTTCAGGCGTCCACCAGTAAAGCTCATACGGTGAAGCTGGAAAGACCCAGTGGGAGTCCCCAGGGAGGTGGGGAGCCCTCGGGTTCCAGTAATGACTCGGATGGAGATCTACATGTAGACACCGACGACGACCTCGACGAAGCGCCCATCTACACACCTATTGAGAGCCCTCTACTGACGGTGGTCTCGGAGCTGACACACCCTCTTCAAGGCCTGATACGCCGTCTACGCCTACGACAACAGCAGCATGCCGCAGCCACAACATACCGAGTCAAGAAGCAACGAATGATCGAAGCAACAACAACTCGACAGGTTCAGCTCGTGCATAAGATTGATGAACAGAGAAGACTCATTGACGAGCTGAGGCGCGATCGAGATGCGCTCCATCGGAGGATCAAGCGCCGAGACTGGGATGCAGAGAGACAGAGAGAGCGTAACTCTGGCATGGCTATTGTTATTGCCGGCTACCAACAACTGCATGAAACAGGCCCACAGCAGAAGGCCACAACAAGCACCGAGGAGGACATGAAGCAAGAACCAGCAGAATGACCTTTCAAGTCTCTGCAAAGAAATTTCAGAGTCCCACATGCATTACCCCTCTGACCTGGAGCCCCAGTTTCGAAGTGGGCACCAACATCCCTGCACCCGGCCATGTTTTAACTGAAAGAAAACTGTTCCATTTGATTCCTGGACTGGTGATGATAGAGGTAACCCAGTGCAAACACGGCATTTGGGACAGATTCAATTTTTGTTGTGCTGTACGCCGCAACACACATACCTCAGTCATCTTTTTATCACAACGTATGTCCTACACCTGTGGGCTTAGTGATGCCAACCGTCACAACCACTGCTCGTGCTGTGAGCCCCGACACATGAGATTTTGCATCACACACCGGCGTCAAGAGCCTTTTGTTTCCATACATGGCTGCTACGATTGGGTGTGGCAACGCCTTGTGGGAGGACCCCCACCCCCAGATTACTTAAGTAATCCTCCCTCAGTGCCCTTTCCCACCTTACCCGTCCGTCCTCCGACTCTACACCATTGGTTTTTCCCCAAGTTTTATCCTTTGCATTCACCCGAGGTCAATGGACCTCGCCAACCCAGCAAGAACACTAGAAAACGACGATATCGGAGGAAGAGAGAGATGAAAAGGCTCGAAGCACTCCCTGATTAATTTGGACTTAGTCAACTGTTTTACTGTATTTGCTTTTCCCATACCTGCCTATGTTGTTAACAAGCTGTCCCATTATATAGCTTAAGAGCACGTGTGGTTCATTTTATCAAGAGCACGTTTGACTGTATTTTCATTATGTAATATGTGTGTTTTAAGACCCATACATTGATTCATTTTTCATTAATATCCATGTGTGCCTTTTTTGATGATTAGAGAAACTACACAAACCTGGCAAGGTGCTAAGCAACCTCAGTCACGCCATATGGCTAGCTGATGTATAATTCCTTACACGCTAACAGTTATATACACTGGAAATTTTTTGTGTGTGAGACTTTATAGTCTCAAAGGGAGGAATGTTGAGGCAAAACTTTTGGTTTAATAATCAATAATGAGGTGTGATGTTTATATCAGTAATCAATAATGATATGTACTGTTTATATTTTTATCTGTTGATCAGTAAGTATAAAATAAGGGTCCTATAATCTTGTTTAAGGTGTATATTCAGTATTGTAATTCTCTGTGCCTGGTTTGGGCCGTTTGAAACTTTCTGTTTCTATCTGGGGCTGTTTGAAACTGTGTCTGTTTGGGCCTCGGACGGGCAAAAAGGCATGGTCCCATGAGGGCACGTTTTTGTCAGCTGCCAGACACACAAACTTGGAGGAAGGATGAGCAGCACCTCCTCCTCTTGTAGGTCAGAGGTTCTTTCCACTGTATTGAAAGATGGTTAGTAAATCGAAGCTAGGTTAGGCAACCGAGGCACCTGGACTGATAAGAATCTGTAGTTAGCGATATTTATAAAAACTTCAAGGTCACCAATTTTGGAAAGTCCCCATTTTTTCCATGAACAAATGATTTCATGTCTGATCATTAAAATCAAACCTAGGTCAAACCAGGTCATTAGTCACCCCAAGGGAGGGGCCGTGGCCCCTGGGAAAAAACTATAAAAACCGCACCTTTTGCATTGTTGTTCAGTCTGTACCCCGGGACGGCTCCAGTTATGTTGTTTACTGCCTTTAAACAATAAACTCTGCTTATTGCAACTGACCTGATCCTCTCCAGTGATTCATTGGGCACCCTGCGTGGACACCTTTAACCAACTTTGAACTATTTTTAAAGCTATTGATACAACCTGAACCAGATTTAATCAAGAGGGAGAGCAGGTGTTCTGGACTCCTCCGGACCGGGTCTGGAAAACCAGCCTCTTCATAACCAAGCAATAATCTAATCTAATATATAAAAATATGAACACATACTGTATGTAGCAGGAGTCTTCAGAGAGCATAGAGGTTAAAACATGAATGAAAATTTGGGGGTTTATTCTACGTGGAAATGACGTCACTTTAGGAAGCACATACTTGGATTGCACAGAGAAATGTAGTACTAGTACTACTTAAGTAAAGTACTTTTAAGGGTTGTTGAAGTCGGATCAGTCGGGTTCAACAGAAGGAGGTTTTTTGACTCACCTGTGCAGATTTGCGTCCAAATATTCTGTTTTCATGTCACCATTGTTGCTGTTGGATCAGGACTCAGGTTTGCTGGGAGCTTCAATACACAGAGAGCACTACTAACCATTTTGTGGTCAAAGGCAAGATGACCGTCACAGAGCAGACACGGCGTGCGACTCGTCTACCGTCTACACTTTCTAAACCTCCCAGGCAGCTAAAAACCTCAACTTTCTCTCAACGACTGATGCTCGTCATCGCTTTAATAACGTGTCTTGTTATAGGCCAAACACGATATTGGTCTCTTGCTAAAAATAGCGACACAATCTACCTCCCAGCAGCGAGAAGTCAATATCTACTCTTCACCAGACTGCTAAACAATGGCCGCGCTACAGCTCCCTTTACTAAAAACAAAGAAGGTAACCCATCTGACACCTACCGGAGCCTTGCCCAGATTGCCGTCGTCTTACTCCTTGCTGGAGATGTGGAATTAAATCCCGAACCACAACCTGCCAGCTCGACCCATCTGGACGCTACGTTGCTAGCCATGAAACAACTAGCAACCTATGCTAGCAGAGGGCAAATAAACCTGGCAACACTGCCTGCTCTCCCCTGGCTCCTTCTATGAACCCAGCTACCACAGCTTACAGATGTACAACAGCTGGTTCAATTACAACAAGCCCAGCTAACCCAGCCAACGCAGCTACCTGGCCAGCCATGCTACACCTACCTCCTCCGGTGCTCCAGCGGCTAACCGGACTAGCAGCGGGACCTGGTTGCAGCAAACGCCCGACTTCTATGATTACCAGCAGGTCCGTGCCTACAATTCAAAGCCCAGCAGCTTGGTAAGGCCGCTCTGATAAGCCGGTCACTAGTAGTCTTAAACCAGATGTAAAGCTTGTAATCCTAAAACAACAACAGACTAAACTACTGCAGACTGTAAACCATGCTAGGGTTCTCTGGGATCCCACGGTTAAACCGAAAGGGATCTTTGGTTGGCACATTAATGTCAGAAGCATCATATCTAAGACAGAACAAATTGAAAAGTCTGATTCAAATCTTGATTACTTAGGTTTATCAGAGACTTGGCTAACTCCAACAATTCCCTCAGGTGTCATTAATATTCCTGGATACAATATCTTTAGGAGAGACCGTACCCATAGTAAAGGTGGGGGCGACTTACTGTATATCAAAAACAACAAACAATGTAAACAAATCCATCTTCCTAAAAACACCCTTGAATGTGTTGGAGTTACTGTCATTCTCTCTCCTGAAATGTCTTTCAATATTGTTATATTATATAGGCCACCCAATGAAAATGATGTGTTTTTTGACAATTTGTCTGCGGTTCTGAAGGCCTGTGATAACAAAGAGACCCTTCTATTGGGGGACTTCAACCTAAATTGGCTCGACAAAACACGCCGCAAGAAATTAAAAACTATATCAAATAAATTCCAACTAACACAATTAATCACTAGCCCAACAAGAATAACAAAATCCTCCAAAACACTGTTGGACCTAATATTCACAAATAAAAGTGATCGTATTTCTAAGACTTACAACTTAATCACAGGCATTTCAGACCACAACCTTACATCAGTGTCAAGACAACTTTGTAAATCGAGATATAGAACCCAAAACAAATCAAAAGGGTTTACCCAAACTTATTTCATACCAAAGAAAGACCTAGTGCACTTAGAAAACGAACTAAAACGTATAAATTGGGATGGTATAACAAGTGAGTTAAACTGTGAGCAGGTATGTGATGCTCTTCAAACTGCCATCTGCCAGCTCCTATCCAAATTCACCAAAGTAGGGCCTGCTAAACATAAACAAAGACAGCCTTTACCATGGTTTAATGAGAAGCTGTGGCACCTTATGAAAGAGAGAGATGCAGCTCTTAAAAAATCCCCTTAACAGGTCTGGATACAGACCGGCCGGTCTTTAAAAGTCTTAGGAATAAAGTAACACGGCAGCTCAGAAAATCCAGGGCAGATCACTTTTTAGACCTAATAAAGCAGATTAAAGGAAACAGTGAAGCTCTCTGGAAACGCATCGATCAACTCTCGGGTAAAGAACAAGACAGGAGCGAATCTATAGAGCTCAATATAAATAGTGGTCCTACTATGACCATACGATCCCATACTGTACTAAAGGATAGTCTGGAGGTCGCAACCAGTCTTAACAATTATTTTATTGATTCTGTGTCTGAATTAAGCAAAAACATTTTTTAATATCGAGTCTCCGCTATCCCATTGGCTCTGACGCCTGAAACCCACCTGCTAAGCTTCACTCATACAAATGATGCCATGGTTAAGAATATTCTTGCGTCCTTGAAAAACTCTAGAGCAAAGGATACCTGGGGACTCGATCCTCTTTTTCTTAAAAAACATAAGAATGTATTAGCCATGCCGATAGCGAATATGATAAATAAATCCCTTGATGAATGTTTATTTCCCTCCACATTGAAAACGGCCATTGTAACACCTGTCTTTAAATCGGGTGACCGTCAGGAAATCAGCAACTATAGGCCTATTAGTACCCGCCATATCCAAAGCTAGTGAAACAGTTGTTGCCGAGCAGCTCACAGATCACTTTGACAAAAAAAACGTATTAAATCTCATGCAATTTGGCTTTAGAAAAAATCATTCCACAGAAGCGGCCTGTTGTTATTTCATCAAGGCCAGTCTCGACAAGGGGGGGGTTGTAGGGGCTTTCTTTTTAGATCTTCGCAAAGCTTTTGATACGGTGAACCACTCTGTCCTTCTCTCCAAATTGTCAAATTTTAAACTCTCTGCCAATGTGTTAAAATGGTTACAGTCATACCTGGCTAATCGCTTCCAAAGTGTCAGGATTAAGGACAAAATATCTCCATTGAGAGCCTGTAACATGGGAGTGCCACAAGGCTCAATTCTCGGCCCGCTACTCTTCAGCACTTACATCAACGACCTCCCCACAGTCTGTGATGATGTGGAGACCATGATGTATGCTGGTGACACTGTAATATTTACACATGGGAAAGATGCTGACATTGTTGCAGCCAAACGATCAGCGAGATTGGAAAAAGTAACAGAGTGGCTGAATTTATCATGTCTAACTTTAAATACGGAGAAGACTGTAGCTAGGTTCTTTTCTAAACGTAGAAATCAGAATGTACATCCAAACGTTTATGTAGGTGGGCAAGCAATAAAAAACGTTGATGAGTTCAAATACTTAGGGGTCATTTTAGATTCCACTCTGACCTTCAAAAAGCATATCAAAAACATGTGTCATATTTTAAAATATAATATTGCCAATTTCCGTCACATTAGAAACTCATTGACAACTGAAGCTGCCAAGACCTACCTAAACGCCATGATTCTATGATATTCAATATTGCATATCATATTAGTCACAGGCAAATAAAACTGTATTAAACCCAATAAGATCGCTCTATGGACAAGCTCTGAAGGTCCTTGATCGGAAACCGAGCCAGTACCACCACTGTAACATACTCTCCAAATATAAAGTGTGAAGCTTTGACAACCACATTCTTTAACATCCGGCTGGCTCAAAAGATAATAAACAATGCTGCCCCTCCCCCATTGAAGAACTTTGTACAGCCCCGCTCTGCACTGACAATCAGATCCTGAAGATCTACTTCCAGGGGTGACTGCAATATCCCTAAGAGAAGCTCCTCATTCGCCCAATCAGCATATTCCTGGAAAACTGTTAAAGACTGGAACAGTTTACCCGACAATCTGAAAAGCATAACAGACTTTCTAAGCTTCTCCTGTAACCTGAAATCTTGGTTTCTGAACAACCAAGACTGCCAGCACTAAATATCAAATCAGTCTTTCTCTTACTTTAGTATGTGGGGGGGGGGGGGCAGGGCCCTCTCACTGTGAATGACTTATGGTTTATATATCTTTATGTATTTCATGTTTTTTATGTATTTTATATTTTTGTTTTTACATATTTTATGTTTTTAGTATTTTATGGTTTAAATGTTATGTATTTTATATTTTGATATATTTTATGGTTTATATATCTTTATGTATTTCATGTTTTTGATGTATTTTATATTGTTGATGTTTTTATCTGTGGCTGTTTTATTTTGTACAAAATTCAACCTGTTTAGATTAATTCTACATTGATGTGGCACAGGTTGTCCCACATCAACACATCTCAGCCCCCCCCAGCCCCGTGACACACTTTATACTAGGCAGGGGGTATTTTTACTGTATTTATTTGTGATAATGCTGCTTGACTGAAGTCTGTCATTTTTATTATTGTGTTATATGTATTTATTGTATTTTGAATTGTACTTGAAACTGTGATGTTATATTGTGATCCTGTTGTGATGTTATGTAGTGTGTCTATTGTGTCTATTGTGTCTATTGTGTCTGTGTTTAGGACTACAGATGGAAATTAGCTTCCCTGCTAAATCTGGTGCATCTTTTTATTTCTATGTAAACAATTAATGTCTGTGCACACAGTCCTTTTAAACCAATAAAATAAATAAATAAATGTTAGCGTGAAAACAGCTGCAGCTCTTCTCTAAGGAATGCTCTGGTTTCCATGGAACTGATCAAAGATCACATAGAAAAGCCTAAATGTGTGTGATCTGGTTAAAGAGACAGTTCACAGATACAGGTTTGGACCAACTGTTTGGAGAAACGCACTTCCTGTTTTACAGATGTTGAGGATGATTCTAGAAAGGAACCAAAGCGACTGAGAAAAGCTGTGAAACTCCTCTCAAACTGGACTAAAACACAAAGGAACTGGAAGTTCAATCAGATAACACGAGCACACATTAAAGTGAGCTAAGGCTAACGCTAGCAGTTAGCCACACAGCAGCAGGCCGAAGCTAACAGCGGCTAGTTAGCTGGTTAGCATCGGAGCTAGCCCAGCGTGCTAACACTATATTCGCTTTGATTTCCGGGTCAAAGAAACATTATTAAAATGTTTACCTGAGTGTGTGCGGGTTCACCTGGAGCTCTGCCGCCTCAAAACGGACAAATATGCTCGTCAGCTAACGCAACAACTATCCCGCCGCCAGCCGGACTCTGTTGTCCTGGTCTCACTCTGATTCTGTGCAAATCCGTGTTCTCGCGGTTACTTACATAAACATAATATACATATACGCCGCATTGGACGCTTCAGCCCGTTACGACGATACGTCAAGGTGGGCGCCATATTGGACCGGGCAAGACCGGCCTGTAACCCTATACTAGTGAACGGGGGAGCTGCCGTTCTTCTGGATAAAAAGCACTATAACGAATACATTTCTCCACCGATTTCAACGAGTCGTTATTATATTAAAGGGTTTATGATCTACGTGGAGTAGAAACATAAAGTTTTGTTCCCAGTTACTTAGAATCTGGATAGTTGAGCTCCAATCGCTGCTAGACACTCAGCAGACGAGTGTGTACCGTAGGCTGACATGAACTGAATTACTGACCTGATAGAAAATAATTCATTTATCAGAAGGAATTGTTAAAAACTCACGTTTGTAAAGTACGGCTTTGGCTTATTTCCCTTGGTTAAGGTTAATACTGTACTTGTAGAGAGGTCCCTATATAATATAATATGTAAGGGATAATGTACAGCGAGCCGGTCATTGTTGTGAAAGAATCCCCTTCAGGGCGATACAGTCTCTCATCGCCCTGAAGGGGATTCTTTCACAACATTATCCCGCTTATTACACGGCTACTTACTGAAGAAATCAATATTTTGACGCAAAAACGGTCCGCCAGAGTCCGACATCAGAGCTGCGCCTGTAGCAACGGTCTGATATACATAGCAACGGTCTGTAATACAGAAATAACAGACCGCAGAATGCCGTGATTGACCAATCAGAATCGAGTATTCAACACAGCCGTGTAATAAAATATAATATAATATAATATAACATAACATAACATAATAAAATATAATATAATACAATGTAAAAATGTGTGTGAAATGTCTTCTCTACTTCCGGTAGCGATGAGAGCGGCAGCCTTTCCAGTAGCTCCGTCTGTGTTTTGCTTTTTCTTCTCTTTTTTCAACTTTTTCTTAACTTTTAACCCTTTAACTGCACATATAGTGCAGTTCACATTTTATCCTATGGATACGACTACTTTTTTACAAGACGGCGGCAGAAAACTTGTTTATTCAAGGGATCAGCTGCTCTCATTACGAAGGGGCCATGCCGGCTTTGTTCACCCCATACCTGAGGAACTGAGGAGCAAGTACCGGGGCTGTAGAGCCGGAGCGAAGCTAAAGGCTAAGCTAATGGCTAAGAGGTGGAGGTATAAGCCCTCTGTTCCGTCGGTAGTGATGGGGAACGTGAACTCGCTGACCAACAAGACTGACGAGCTGGCTGCCCTGGTTAGGAACCAGAAGATCTACAGGGAGTGTAGTTTGCTGTGTTTGACTGAAACGTGGCTAACTGAGAACACTCCTGATGCTAACGTGGAGCTACCTGGATTCACGACCGTGAGGACGCTAAGCTGAGCGGCAAGCGCAAAGGTGGGGGACTCGCTCTCTTTGTTAACACCAGGTGGTGCAACCCGGGACATGTTACTGTGAAGGAGACTATCTGCTGTCGGGACATCGAGCTGCTAGCGGTTAGTCTCCGACCCT